>OX454324.1:269800-295954 GCA_949715965.1 Dysmachus trigonus
AGCTTTTCTTGTTTATTTTTTTAACTGTACAGGAACGCTTCATAGATGGAACAAAGTTCTGCTTCACTTACTCCACAAGATCTTGCTACACAATCGGTGCGGTATATAAAATCTTCGACTGTCATACCTTTTGAATCTCCATTAAATGTGAAATTCCATGACAGCATTACGGACTTCCGAGTCGGTACATAGTCTAGACCGTCCCGTGGCGAAGTCAAAACAGACATGTCACCAGAGGCAAACCCGCTACGTTGTGAGGGGGGACTAGGTTCTACATGTACTCCCGGCACTCCACTTTCGCGTGCGCCAGGGTGGCGTTCTCCGGGGCTTCTCTCCTCATCGAAATTAGGGGTGCCTGGAACCCGAGCCGATCTATCAGTTTGACTCCTCAAACCGGTGCGTACACCAGGCCTTGGGGGACGACCTCTGCCCCGTCCACGATTTGCATTGGCATTGTTGGGTCTTGTGGGGGTACCTCTGCCTCGAACACTAGAACTACCCTGCTGATTGACGCCTATAGGAATCAGTCCATAACCGCTCCTGATTTCATTGAGGGCATCGCGCAGCCCATGTAGCTCCGTACGTAAGGTGTCTAGAGCCGAGGGACTGTCGTCCGTTACTTGCGAAGACAATCTTACGCCTGAGTCGCTGCGTGTGGTACCGTTAGGTCTCTCAACCACAGTGTCGTCTAGGCTACTGTCTTGAGACGCGCCTGCTTTTCCAGTCATAATGGCCAAAACAAAATAATTCCAAACACACCCCTCTGGGCCTGCCTAAGGAGGACTCAACCTTACTGCTCGATTGAACTGTATTCCGCACGTGGCTAATAAAATTTAATTCAGCTATTACCCCAGCTGGAGTAAATGGTATACTGACTGTGGGTGGGAAGCGAAATTTCTAAGCCTCCACCCAATAATCAACAAAATAGTTGAAATGTTAACTACGCAACAAAAAAAAAAATGATTAACTATCGCAGCGCCCGAATTCTCTCAGCACGCTGATTTAATTCAATAATTCAGTATTGAACTTAACTCCTACTATTATATCCTAACTCAAAATGTCTATGTAAACTTGACAAAAAAAAAATATTCATACTATAGAACCCTATGTGCCCTCTTTCCGATCCCGTGGTAACCGGACTTGCGAGCGTTAAATTCGTCTGCAACAAAAAAAAAAAATTTTAGTTTATAATAAAGAAAATTTCGACTGTACTTTACTAGCACCAACAACTTTGAGCACAAAGTTTCTGACCTAATCTACCTTGCAATTGAAAAGTTAATATATTCGACAAACCTTAATAGCGGTAATATGAAAATTCAGAAACGGAGGACTTTCAAAGGTCAACCCAAAATAACCCTATACTACGGTATTATTTTGGCAAGGAAGGGATAGGAATGACGGAAGGACGGGAGTTCTAACTCAGCTCGACAGCAACCAAACGTAGCCCCGAAGGATAACTTGAGGCAAGCAGGTCGGCTGGGCCTGAACCTTACCGAACTCTCTAGTCTCCTTCAAAACTCGCAAAGCTACTTCGACCTTCGCGGCTGGGGGGGAGAACCCGTGAGGCAATGAGAGAGGGGTCGCAACCCTCTCAGCCACGATCTCTCATCGTACTCCAGGACAGCCACTCGATCCGTCCGAGCTGTGTTTACCCTGTATGCTCCGGGTTGTCAGGAGGGGGCGTGGCATGTCGCAAGGGCGAGGTCTCGCAAGACGCTGGCCCCGCACTGACACGCGACGCGCCACCCATCAACCAAAGCATGCTATACCCTCTTCTGGAGAAGCCCCACCAAGTCGCAATGACAGAACTCGGGAGCTCTCGCCACGTTCTGGCTCGTTGAACCTCTCCCGATAGGGGGATACAGGACAAACTCGCTAGGGGGAGGGAAAGTAAGTAAGTAAGTAAGGGACAAATATCATCAGAGTTCCTCTCACTTCCACTACCAGAGAGGTGAGAGGTGATGCTTACCGAACATCACGACGAATTTATTATGCCGTATAGGCTAATGTGGTGACCCAAACGAAACAGTTTCCTATCTCATTCGGGCCCCACGTTGGGCGCCATTTTGTAATGTTTGCGTAGCCCGAATTGAACTACGCTAACATAGGGGGAGGGCGTGTAGCCCGAGAGTGAGTGCCCAGTATCAAGTCCGTGGAGCGTCATGTCGCCGGCACGAACTAGCTCGCCGGTTGGGGGGGTTCGGGGACTTGACACAACGTGCACCGCAGGGATTTAATACGCTCCCTAGGGGGATGGAAAATTCCCCCCTAGAATATAATTTTTTTTTTTTTTTTTTGCTGTTACCCCACATTGAAATCACCTGGAAAAGGGAAAATAGGGAAATTATACGTCACAGGGTCCGCCTCCCCGTCGTAGAGATAGGTAGTAGGTCTGCCTCCTCGCGACCGACCACCCACTCGCCCACCCTAATATTAGTGCGTCAATTCTCTACAGCTTGGCGCATCCCTCCAACAAACTTCAAGCCCGCCCCTACCCCTAAGAAGGGGAAGGGGGTCCGGTTACACGTGATCGGTTAACATGGCCTAGGATTCCGGAAAAGATTTCAATTCATTTCAAAAAAAAACTTTTTATTACCAACAAAATTCCATCTCGATTGCTTTAAGAATATGTATAAAATTTTGTAGAACCCGACTGGAGCGTAGGGATCGCTGCCGGGGCCTAGGGATGCCTGGAGAAAAATATTGTCTCCTTTATTTTCTTTTTGATTTTCTGTTATTAAATTTTTTTTTTTTTTTTTTTTTTTTTTTTTGTAAATTCCCAATTCTACTACTTTACCATTAGAACCGTAAATACCGAATTGCTACCGCCTTCTCTTTTCGTTTTTTTTTTTTTTTTTTTTTTTTTTTTTTTTTTTTTTTTTAACAGACGGTCAATAAATATTAAAAGAACCAAAAATTTAGTACTCACCGGGGTTCTGCTGGGAGTCGACTCTGCAGCGCCCTGATGTTGACCCGTAGTACCTGTTGGCTGGTTGAAAAAAAAGAGAAAGGAGGTATTTCCCTTGGACCATCGCCGTTCACCGAAATCTTGGAAATATAGGGCGCGAGTAAACACCCTGGCAGCTCACCATATACTCCTCACAGAAAACTCCCGAATGTGCTTAAGTTATAAAATAAAATTTTCCTTTTGTTTTTCCTTTTAGTACAGTTAATTTGGCTTCTCTCAAGGAATAACCTAGATGGGAAAGAACTATAATTGTTTGGCCACTGGAAGTGGATATTCGCTGTCCCGGAGGGGTGTGTGTCGGAGGGCCCAATGGGAGACCAATGTTCGCTAGCCCGGATTTGAAAATAGCTGTCCTTAACCTTGTCAGCGTGGAAAGGTTGGTCGGTCCAGCGGTGTAGTACTCCAGGGCAAAAACTTGTAGCGCTCCAAAGGTCTGCAATACTGGTGACAGATGGGTTGCTCCTCAGCAGGACTGGGGCGTCCGCGAGCACCGGCCTTCCGGAACGGTCCTCGGTGGGTTTGCTGTTCTGCGGCTCGCCACGGGGGGGGTGTAATAGTCAATCGACGCAGCGATTCCTGGCCCACGAGTCGAGCACCGAGATTGCGCCTTATTTCCTGGAGAAGGGTTTTTTTTTTTTTTCTCCCTACCGCCTGGCCGCTAATTGTAGCCGAGGGCAGTTTCTTCCGATCGGTAATGAGGTGGCCCTGTATACAGTAACGAGGGCTCTGAACAAAATCCCCTGGTTGAAAATTCTATTTGTTCTGCTATTCATTTTATATTTACCTTTCTTTTAGGTCGAATGTTCCCGATTCTGGCCAAAAATGCTACACTAATCACCAATTTTGTTTCTTTAAACGAAATAACTCGCGGACGCTCCTAATGGTGGCTGGTGTTCTCGCTGACGGATGGAAAAATGGCCGAGCGGATGTCTTCCTGCCGTGTGGTTGCCCTAGGCATGGCCATGCCAAATAAATCTCCTCTCTCACACCCAGTTGGCGTGTGGATCGCTAACGTGCATCCGAAGCCTCCTTGCCGGAGGGACCGTTCGGAATTTATTCTTTGTGATTATTATTTTTTTTTTTTTTATAAAGGAACCGTCACACTTTCCTTCCAGGACTGGGAATCAATACTTAACCCCTTCTTACAAATAATGCGTGTATTTTTGACCCATTCTATTCACCCGGAGCGGATATTAGATGCTTCGACAAATGATTCGCATTTCCGACCCCTTAAGCGAATTTTTCGAGTAATTGCGCAAAAACTACCTGTCAGGGGTTAAGGACGGTTCTTTTATAGGTTATTAATTAATTACATTATTACTGTTTTTCCTATAAAAACTTAATATGGAGTTCGAAAATATCTGCTCGTTTTTCATGAAATGTTTTTTCAAACCGGTCGGGATTAGTTTTGCTTACACAATCGTCCATTCTCGACCTTTGGACGTTATACTAATTTCTACACACTGATTTTAAAGAATTTTTATTACATATTCATAAAAATATCTAATTTTAGATACTTAAAGGGGAAACTGTTTATCAAAAAATTGTCTTTCTCTCAAATCTCCACAGGAAAAATAAACAGGGGCTTACATTGCACAGTGCAGCGCGAGTGGTCAATTGCGTGAAACTGTAACTTGAGCAGTGTGAAATCACAACGTGCTGCGGACCCAGATTTTGTAAGATCTCAAAAGAACGTTCACTCCTAGAGAAGCTAGAAATTACCAGAGGACATTTAATTTTGCGATGATTGAACCTGTGGCTACTTCCGGTAGCAAGGGGCCACGCAGGAGTCTGATTATATCTCGCCTACCGTCTAATCTGACAAAATGACGCCAAACGCCTTACCCTTTTCCAGTTAATCAGGGCCACCCTGGTAGTGTTTCTACAATTTAGCTCAATAAAACATGAAACTTCCACACTACCTCAACTTCAAAGCCCAATATCTCAAGAAATATCGATGTTAGCGATTTGGTGTTCAAGGACTTTTTGGAGGAAATTGAATTTGCTACAAGTTTATAATATTCACTTTTTCTGTACCTCTTGTTGTTTACGAGATAGGGGCAAAAAGCGCGAATTTCGTGGGAAAATTGGGGTCAATGACCCGTACTACCTCGCTGGTGGGAGTTAGGGTTACACCGCAATGGACACTTTTGTAGAGCATTCAATTCTGAAGAAACCCTACCATTGCCCAAGATTGTGACATAAAATGCCTCTGAGTTGTAGAGATTTGAAGAAAAATAATCAAAGTTCACGTGTATTTTATATGGGAAATCTTTATGCGTCTTGGTCTGGTACTAAATATTATTTTTAAGGGCTCCAATTTTCAGGGAATGTTTGTTTAGGTATTAGCCACAAAATTTCGAGGTGGGACTGAAAAAAAAAAATTGTCGCGAAAAAAAAAGCACCCTAATATATATATATACTCTATACACTATATAAGATGTGACGTTAAACATTTTAAAAAGCTTTTCTTGTTTATTTTTTTAACTGTACAGGAACGCTTCATAGATGTCCAAGTCCACTAAAATTTTATCGAATGCAATTCATACATTAAATAATAATAAAAAAGCTTTTTCTACAGAACAGTTAGAGATGATAAATAAACAAATATGTTGTTTTTATAAAGTTCGAAATTTCTGGATTGCACATCTATTTACGTTATTTTTCAGAAGCATTAATGCAACAACGTCAAACTGTCTGGGACATATTTCTGGGTTATCATTCCGAAGTGAAATCGGAAATCTCTTCATTAGATATCTCGCTCTGGCTCAGCGATTTTTTTGTTCGCTGTAAAATAAAAAACTTATTAAGTAAAATAAAAGTTTAACAAGAAAGAAAATATTTTGTGTTTCCAAATTAATAGCAGCTATATACTGAAAATGCAAATATTAATTACCTTTGGGTTGCTTAGTGGAGGAGGACTTTTGAATTTGCCTCCAGCACTTTTCAAATATTTCTTCTTAGCTTTTTCATATTTTTTAGTTAGTTCTTCTTTCTCCTCAAAATTCAGTCGTTTAAATGCACGTTTGTGTAGTATTTTTTAATGATAATTAAAAGACTTTTGGTACATTATTAAATTATTTTATTTAAGTCTAGATTAGGTGCCGTGGTGAGCTGTGTCTCACTTAGCTAACTTACTTCTGGAGACTGACTCGCTAACTGCTTTAGAGATACAGTTCTAAATACATTCAGTGTTGTTAACCTATCTCATATATACTACACCTTCCCCTTTAATATAATTATGAGCTACTCTGCAATTCACACTTCAATTTGTAATTTCAATACTTCATATTATGTTTTTTTTATTCTAATTTAATTTGCTTACTTATGTGTATCTTGATTTATACCCATTAGCCTAATACTCCAAGAATTATTTTATTCATCTTTTCTCTTATTCTTATTCTCTTTTTTTTTTTTTTTTTTTAAATTCATAACTCCAACTATTACTAATCTCATATTCTTATGTACATAACTATTCACTTAGAACTTAGTCCTGCAATTTACATTTCATTTCGGGAGATGTCCTGTTTTTTTCCTTTTATTTATATTTATTTATTTTCTTTTTTACGTTATTATGAAAGTTCATGAGAGTTACTGAATGTGTCTTAAAAATTTAGAATTCCTTCGAATAGTATTACCATTTTTAGTCTTCACCAAATAGGAGCGAGGAGTTTTATGTTTTCCCACAATCATTGCCGCTTCCCATTTTGAATTATTATACAACCATATTTTTTCCCCTTTTTTAAATTCAGGCTTGTTTCTCGAATTCCTATCATAATACATTTTATTCTGCAAATTATTTTTCTCTGTAACTTTTGTGAATGCCCTATGATGCTCTTTATTATAAAGAGAAAGTTTTGCTGGTAAGAGGCTTCGAGTTTTTCTTCCAAATAGGAGCTCCACAGGTGAAAGAAGACTATTTTTTACTGGAGTATTCCTGTACTCCAATAGTACTTTCCACAATTCTTGTTTGCTTTCTTGTGCTTTCGACAGTAACGACTTTGATACTTGAACCATTCGCTCTGCAAATCCATTGGATTGCGGATAACGAGGGCTAGATGTAGTTATAAGAATGTCATTTTCATTTGCGAAACATCTAAAAGTGTATGAATCAAAAGGCATATTATCGGCCACGATTTCTCTTGGTATTCCATGGACGGAAAATAGGTCTGTTATTTTAGAAATTACTTCGCTCGCCGTTTTATTCCTCAAGCGTATAATGTCGAAATATTTGGACAGATAGTCGGCTACTACAATATGTGGCTTGCCCTGAAAATCAAAAATATCCATGCCAATCTTATAGTACGGGAATGGAGGGATTTCATGGGAGATCAACGGTTCTTTTACGTTAGCTTTTCTATGACGTTGACATACGCTACACTTTGCTACCATATCCTCAATATCCTTGCTTATACCTGGCCAATAAACCAAGCTCCTAGCCTTAGCTTTGGTTTTTTCTATTCCAAGGTGAGCCGAGTGTAAGGTAGCCAATACTTGTTGTCTTAGCGTTAGAGGGACAAGTATTTTGTCATTAAAAAATATTAAATTATCTTCTATAATTAAATTGTCTTTATGTTTCCAGTAAAATTTAATTTCCTCTTTGAGTTGGCTTTTATTTTTAGGCCAGCCCATTTTTAAAACATGTAAAAGCTTACTCAAAACTGGATCCTTCAGAGTTTCATTTTTAAAAATTTGTTTTTTGTTTTCGCTTACATTTATTGTATGCACTATTTCATTAATATCTTCGATTTCAGGTACAGGATCTTTACTGGTGAGACAATTTCGTGATAATAAATCGGCGATTAACATATTTTTACCTGGAGTATAGTTAAACTTTAATCTGTATTTTAATAGCCTAAGCTTCATCCTTTGTAACCTAGCAGAATTTACTTTACCAATTTCTTTCGCATCTACTCCTAATAGCGGTTTATGGTCTGTTACTATTGTAACATTTCGCCCATAAATGAGTTGATGGAATCTGGTACACGCAAAGATAATCGCCAATAATTCTTTTTCTATTTGTGCATAATTGCACTCTGTAGGAGTTAAACTCCTTGATGCGAAATACACGGGTTTGTTGTCTTGCATAAGACAACATCCTAGCCCATACTGAGAGGCGTCTGCTTGTATTGTGATGTCTTTATTTACATCAAGAGGTTTTAAAAACGGGGCGTTTGTTATTGCCGCCTTTACTTTCGTTAAGCACATATCATGACTTGGAAGCCATTTAAATGAATTATCTTTTTTGAGAAGTTCCCTCATTGGTTGTGAAAGCTCTGCTAAACGTGGAACAAATTTCCTTAGGTAGTTTACCATACCTAGCAAGATTTGTAAATCTTTTTTATTTGATGGGGACTTTAAGTTATCTATGGCATGTTTATAATTGGGGTCATACGTTATTCCCACATTTGAAATGACGTGGCCTAAATAATGTACTTTCTCTGTACGGAATTGTATTTTATTTTTATTAAATTTAATATTTTGCTCTCTTGCTCTCTTCATTACTTTTTCTAAAATTTCGTCATGCTCTTGTACTGTTGACCCTGCGATTAGAATATCATCTATATACACTATCACCCCGGGGATATCGGAAAAGTTTTTTTCGTTAAGTTTTTGAAAAACTTCAGGAGCACTTTTTATGCCAAAAGGAAGACGTTTGAAACGGAAACAGCCGAAAGGGGTTGAGAACGTGCATAACTTAGAAGAATCATTATCTAGCGAGACTTGCCAGTAACCTTCCTTCAAGTCTAATACTGTAAACAAACTCTTATTGGCCAGCTTTGTTGATATTTCATCAAACGTAGGAATGGGATATGGTTCATCAATGATTGCCTCATTTAGATATTTCGGGTCTAAGCATAGCCTGAGGTTTTTGTTTTTCTTTTCTACGACAACTAAATTCGAAACCCATTCAGTTGGTTCCTTAACTTCTGCAATTATGTCTTTTTCGCAAAGTGTGTCTAATTCTTGTTTGAGAGCGTCTAGCAGGGCTAGCGGTACCCTTCTTACCGGCCTTACTATCGGCTTAGCATTAGCGTTTATTTTGATTTTATATTCCTGTTTAAATTTACCTAGGCCTTCAAACACATCTTTATATTCCGCTAAAAAACAATATTTTGATTTTGAGATATGGTCTAGCCTTTTCAATAAATCCAGATCCAAGCATGACTGAAGACCTAAAATAGGCACTGCATTTTTGTTAACTATTATGAATTTTTGTTTTTTGGTTCGATTTTGCGTTTCACACTCTAACAGAGCAGATCCTACCGGCTTTATTTTCATTCCTCCATATACTTCAAGAATGATTTCGGTTTTATCTACTTTTGCCCCTCTAATTTTTTTGAAAACTGCCAATGGTAATATATTCGTTTCTGCCCCGGTATCTAATTTAAATTTAATATTTTCGCCATTTACGTGAATTTCTTTATACCATGCATTTTCAGAGCTATCAATATTTACTTTAGTTGTCACCGTGTCTATGACCAAATTATTTACACATTCAGTAACTTCACATACCTTGTTTTTTAGACAGCATGAAGCAAAGTGATTTCTTTTCCCGCATTTATTACATATTTTGTTCCAGGCAGGACAGTTCCCTTTACAATGATTTTGCCCGCAAAATATACAATTTTTTATCGTTTGCATTTTCTGATGTTTCATCCTAGGATTTAAATTATTATTATTATTTTGACTTCTTGTTTGTAAATTAGTTTTATTTCTTGTATTACCTGCAAATGTTTTTCTACTATTACCTATACCTGAACTATGGTTTTTATTCTTGCCATTTCCAGCGGACATGTTTCCGTTGTTGCTGTTTATTGCGTTGATCGCCACGTCCTCTCCTTTGCTATATCTTTGGATTTGTGCTGATTGTTGACCTGATACCTCTGCTGCTCGTGCCATCTTCACTGCTTTTGCCTCGTCCAAATCTTCGACTTCGAGTAAACGTTTCTGCAAGTTTTTGTCCCTCACACCCAAGATGATCCGGTCCTTGATCATTCTTGACTCTTGATCACGAAAGTTGCATTCTCGAACCAATTTTTTTATGTCGACTAAAAAATCATCGAATGGCTCACCCACATTTTGATCTCTTGTGTGAAATTTGTAGCTGGCATAGGATTCATTGCTTTTTGGACTGCAAAACGACTCAAATGCTTGTACTACTTCTTTGTACGATTTTCGTTGAGCCTCGCTTAGTTTAAATGTATTGAACAGTTCCACCGCATCACGGCCAATTGCATTTAAGAAAATTGCAGCCTGTACCGAATCCGTTTTTTTGTCTAGTTCAGCTCCCACATAAAAATACTCAAAACTTTGCTTGAACATTCGCCATTGTTCGCTCAGGTTGCCGTTAACGTTCAGTGGCTCTACTTTTCTCAAAAAATCCATGTTTTTGTATACCGTTACGAACCGTACTTCCTTCGGTGGTCTACCACGTGGTTTTCTAATTTCTGGAACAGGCTTCTTTTTAGCAAGTCCCATTCATATCTCAAATATTCTCACTAAAACAGTGATTCTAGGTTTTTATTTTTTAGCTTTGCTCAACACTTTTAATTTTGAGATATCATAGATCAGATCAACTGATCAGCCTTTGATGCCACTATGTCACTTGTACCACTTTATGCCAATTAAGCCACCGCAATTTAATCCAATACCACTGATCTCCAAAATTTCCGCATCCTCGTCGCCATGTAGTATTTTTTAATGATAATTAAAAGACTTTTGGTACATTATTAAATTATTTTATTTAAGTCTAGATTAGGTGCCGTGGTGAGCTGTGTCTCACTTAGCTAACTTACTTCTGGAGACTGACTCGCTAACTGCTTTAGAGATACAGTTCTAAATACATTCAGTGTTGTTAACCTATCTCATATATACTACAGTTTGGCTTTTTCCTTCGGACCATTAAACACCATTTGTTGGCAATATTTGTACACAGTACTAGAAATAATGTTATTAGTTATGTTCTTTGCTATCGTTTTGGCTTAATTCTTCTTACCCTGGAAATTTAATTTGTTGTGAAGTGTTCATAATGGAAGATGAACTCTCGTTGATTTGGTGATCGGTATCTCCTTCTGATACACTGTCACTAGTTTTCCTTGATTTCTTTTTGTTGTTCCTAATCGAAAATGAACGCTCAGCAGTATGATAATCGGTATCTACTTCTGATATACTATCACTAGTTTGCCTGAAACTAGGGATCTCATTTTCTGACTCATTTCTATTCGAAAACATTTTCGATTGATTGTGGTCTTTATTTTTTCTCTGATTAACGTCAATTACAGCCAAAACCTCTTCATTTTGTGACTTTTCCTTGCTTACTTTTCTCTTCCTTTTAGGGAATCTTTTATGCAATTTTTTGCTCAAAACTCTGTTCATTTCAAAATCTTGTCGATCTCTAGGTAGTGATTGTATGTACTTACTATACACCGCCGCATAACTGTCGTGATTATGTTTTGACATCTCTTCGTACTTTGCTTTCTCGTCTTTATCTAAATTTTTCCATGCTTCGGCTACTGACTTAAAATTGTAACTAGCCTTCATACTGGTTTCTGTTTTATGTCCTAGAAACTCCTTCATAAAGATATTATAACCGGACATCCTTTTAGGACGCCCTTCATACTCCTCATAGATAGCAAGATCTTCTTTTGAAAGCATTTTCTCTGCCTTCTCGTACTGCTCCATATTAAGCTTCAAAATTAAATTTGTTTAAAACTTCAGAGAATTTAAGAATTCTGCAACTAATTACCTTTTCTCCTTCGTCAATTCCCAGAAATTGCAGAATACATTTCAATTTTTTGCTCTTTTCTAATGAGGCGTACATTCTTCTTGCGGTCGCCAAAGTGACTGTACAAAAATACGATTATAAAAATATTAATTAATGATAAACAATTCCGAAACTTACTAGTTGGATCCTTTTTTCTCCTAGATTCCCAAAACACATGTATAGGTTTAGTAGGTGTTGGTTTTTTCTTTTTTATTTTCTTTTCAATGCTAAACAACATAAATTAGAGTAAGGAAGTAAAATAGAAATAAATTCTTACTTATTAGTAGTGAAGCAATCCTCATGTGTTTTGAAGCTTTGCTTCCTTTGGGACGTTGTGCGGGAGATTCGTTCACAATTTCCGACGGTAACGAAAAAAAGTAACGAAAATTATTAGGCTAAATAACTTTCGAGGAATGCATTTTGGAGAAAAAAGCTTTAGACAAAAGTTTTAGGAATTTTCCCTGGCTATTCAATGGTGGCCGTAGATTTGACCTTGACCATGACCTTGAAGGTCATTTCTGGGTCAAGTTGACTTTTTTAAATTGGAACCCATATTTTTGACCACGGGAATGGAAAGTGTGGAAAATTTTACGTCCGACTATGACCTTCACCATGACCTCTAAGGTCATATCAAGGTCAAGATGGCACTTTAAAGAGGAACCTGCATTGTTACTGCGGATTTGTAAAGAGTGGCAGTTTCGCGTCCAAATGTGACCTTGACCACAACCTTGATCTTGACCATGACCTTGACCATGGCCTCGAAGGTCATATCAAGGCCAAGGTGGTTTTTTGAAGGGCAAACCATATTTTTGGCCACGGAAATGGCAAGACTATGACCTTGACCATGACCTCGAAGGTCATATCAGGGTCAAGATGTTTCTTTAAAGGGGAACGTCAAATTTTCCGCTCTTTCTCTTTCGGTATATACGTATATGACAATCTCGACAATCAAACTGACAAACGTGACAGTGTCTCTCTCTCTCTCTCTCTCTCTCTCTCTCTCTCTCTCTCTCTCTCTCTCTCTCTCTCTCTCTCTCTCTCTCTCTCTCTCTCTCTCCCTCCAGTGTCGTGACGCATCGGTTATACATATATATTCTATATCTCTCTCTCTCTTTCTCGCTCGACATTCTATAAATATTAGTAGGAAGCAAAGCTTCCATCGGCCAGTCCCGCGACTGCCATGTTTTTTTTTTAATTAGTTTCGCTCTGGCCATATACTTCTCCTTTTCTTTGTCGCTGAGTTGTTTGAAGCGCTCCGCTGCCACCGTAACGAAAGCCCCTTTTTTATTGCCCCGGCCAACTTCTTTTCGTATTATATCTTTTTGTTCTTCGATAAAAAGGGAGAACGCAGTTTGCTTCTTTGGTAAAGGGAGCTCAATAACCTTCTCTAAATCGTCTAATATTTCTGCAAGTGTTCGAAATTTCCTTATCTTTGAAAGAAGATAATTGAACTGTTTCTGAACCTCCTTTTCTGATCTTTCCTCGGTTGAGACCTGAAATACGATAAAAGGATGGAATTTGAACACTATGATTAAATTTTGAATTTAATTTTTATAGCAAAACTTCAAAAAGGGGGTAAATTGAAAAATACATTTTGCCTTTCCTTCCAGGACTGGGAATCAATACTTAACCCCTTCTTACAAATAATGCGTGTATTTTTGACCCATTCTATTCACCCGGAGCGGATATTAGATGCTTCGACAAATGATTCGCATTTCCGACCCCTTAAGCGAATTTTTCGAGTAATTGCGCAAAAACTACCTGTCAGGGGTTAAGGACGGTTCTTTTATAGGTTATTAATTAATTACATTATTACTGTTTTTCCTATAAAAACTTAATATGGAGTTCGAAAATATCTGCTCGTTTTTCATGAAATGTTTTTTCAAACCGGTCGGGATTAGTTTTGCTTACACAATCGTCCATTCTCGACCTTTGGACGTTATACTAATTTCTACACACTGATTTTAAAGAATTTTTATTACATATTCATAAAAATATCTAATTTTAGATACTTAAAGGGGAAACTGTTTATCAAAAAATTGTCTTTCTCTCAAATCTCCACAGGAAAAATAAACAGGGGCTTACATTGCACAGTGCAGCGCGAGTGGTCAATTGCGTGAAACTGTAACTTGAGCAGTGTGAAATCACAACGTGCTGCGGACCCAGATTTTGTAAGATCTCAAAAGAACGTTCACTCCTAGAGAAGCTAGAAATTACCAGAGGACATTTAATTTTGCGATGATTGAACCTGTGGCTACTTCCGGTAGCAAGGGGCCACGCAGGAGTCTGATTATATCTCGCCTACCGTCTAATCTGACAAAATGACGCCAAACGCCTTACCCTTTTCCAGTTAATCAGGGCCACCCTGGTAGTGTTTCTACAATTTAGCTCAATAAAACATGAAACTTCCACACTACCTCAACTTCAAAGCCCAATATCTCAAGAAATATCGATGTTAGCGATTTGGTGTTCAAGGACTTTTTGGAGGAAATTGAATTTGCTACAAGTTTATAATATTCACTTTTTCTGTACCTCTTGTTGTTTACGAGATAGGGGCAAAAAGCGCGAATTTCGTGGGAAAATTGGGGTCAATGACCCGTACTACCTCGCTGGTGGGAGTTAGGGTTACACCGCAATGGACACTTTTGTAGAGCATTCAATTCTGAAGAAACCCTACCATTGCCCAAGATTGTGACATAAAATGCCTCTGAGTTGTAGAGATTTGAAGAAAAATAATCAAAGTTCACGTGTATTTTATATGGGAAATCTTTATGCGTCTTGGTCTGGTACTAAATATTATTTTTAAGGGCTCCAATTTTCAGGGAATGTTTGTTTAGGTATTAGCCACAAAATTTCGAGGTGGGACTGAAAAAAAAAAATTGTCGCGAAAAAAAAAGCACCCTAATATATATATATACTCTATACACTATATAAGATGTGACGTTAAACATTTTAAAAAGCTTTTCTTGTTTATTTTTTTAACTGTACAGGAACGCTTCATAGATGTCCAAGTCCACTAAAATTTTATCGAATGCAATTCATACATTAAATAATAATAAAAAAGCTTTTTCTACAGAACAGTTAGAGATGATAAATAAACAAATATGTTGTTTTTATAAAGTTCGAAATTTCTGGATTGCACATCTATTTACGTTATTTTTCAGAAGCATTAATGCAACAACGTCAAACTGTCTGGGACATATTTCTGGGTTATCATTCCGAAGTGAAATCGGAAATCTCTTCATTAGATATCTCGCTCTGGCTCAGCGAATTTTTTGTTCGCTGTAAAATAAAAAACTTATTAAGTAAAATAAAAGTTTAACAAGAAAGAAAATATTTTGTGTTTCCAAATTAATAGCAGCTATATACTGAAAATGCAAATATTAATTACCTTTGGGTTGCTTAGTGGAGGAGGACTTTTGAATTTGCCTCCAGCACTTTTCAAATATTTCTTCTTAGCTTTTTCATATTTTTTAGTTAGTTCTTCTTTCTCCTCAAAATTCAGTCGTTTAAATGCACGTTTGTGTAGTATTTTTTAATGATAATTAAAAGACTTTTGGTACATTATTAAATTATTTTATTTAAGTCTAGATTAGGTGCCGTGGTGAGCTGTGTCTCACTTAGCTAACTTACTTCTGGAGACTGACTCGCTAACTGCTTTAGAGATACAGTTCTAAATACATTCAGTGTTGTTAACCTATCTCATATATACTACACCTTCCCCTTTAATATAATTATGAGCTACTCTGCAATTCACACTTCAATTTGTAATTTCAATACTTCATATTATGTTTTTTTTATTCTAATTTAATTTGCTTACTTATGTGTATCTTGATTTATACCCATTAGCCTAATACTCCAAGAATTATTTTATTCATCTTTTCTCTTATTCTTATTCTCTTTTTTTTTTTTTTTTTTTAAATTCATAACTCCAACTATTACTAATCTCATATTCTTATGTACATAACTATTCACTTAGAACTTAGTCCTGCAATTTACATTTCATTTCGGGAGATGTCCTGTTTTTTTCCTTTTATTTATATTTATTTATTTTCTTTTTTACGTTATTATGAAAGTTCATGAGAGTTACTGAATGTGTCTTAAAAATTTAGAATTCCTTCGAATAGTATTACCATTTTTAGTCTTCACCAAATAGGAGCGAGGAGTTTTATGTTTTCCCACAATCATTGCCGCTTCCCATTTTGAATTATTATACAACCATATTTTTTCCCCTTTTTTAAATTCAGGCTTGTTTCTCGAATTCCTATCATAATACATTTTATTCTGCAAATTATTTTTCTCTGTAACTTTTGTGAATGCCCTATGATGCTCTTTATTATAAAGAGAAAGTTTTGCTGGTAAGAGGCTTCGAGTTTTTCTTCCAAATAGGAGCTCCACAGGTGAAAGAAGACTATTTTTTACTGGAGTATTCCTGTACTCCAATAGTACTTTCCACAATTCTTGTTTGCTTTCTTGTGCTTTCGACAGTAACGACTTTGATACTTGAACCATTCGCTCTGCAAATCCATTGGATTGCGGATAACGAGGGCTAGATGTAGTTATAAGAATGTCATTTTCATTTGCGAAACATCTAAAAGTGTATGAATCAAAAGGCATATTATCGGCCACGATTTCTCTTGGTATTCCATGGACGGAAAATAGGTCTGTTATTTTAGAAATTACTTCGCTCGCCGTTTTATTCCTCAAGCGTATAATGTCGAAATATTTGGACAGATAGTCGGCTACTACAATATGTGGCTTGCCCTGAAAATCAAAAATATCCATGCCAATCTTATAGTACGGGAATGGAGGGATTTCATGGGAGATCAACGGTTCTTTTACGTTAGCTTTTCTATGACGTTGACATACGCTACACTTTGCTACCATATCCTCAATATCCTTGCTTATACCTGGCCAATAAACCAAGCTCCTAGCCTTAGCTTTGGTTTTTTCTATTCCAAGGTGAGCCGAGTGTAAGGTAGCCAATACTTGTTGTCTTAGCGTTAGAGGGACAAGTATTTTGTCATTAAAAAATATTAAATTATCTTCTATAATTAAATTGTCTTTATGTTTCCAGTAAAATTTAATTTCCTCTTTGAGTTGGCTTTTATTTTTAGGCCAGCCCATTTTTAAAACATGTAAAAGCTTACTCAAAACTGGATCCTTCAGAGTTTCATTTTTAAAAATTTGTTTTTTGTTTTCGCTTACATTTATTGTATGCACTATTTCATTAATATCTTCGATTTCAGGTACAGGATCTTTACTGGTGAGACAATTTCGTGATAATAAATCGGCGATTAACATATTTTTACCTGGAGTATAGTTAAACTTTAATCTGTATTTTAATAGCCTAAGCTTCATCCTTTGTAACCTAGCAGAATTTACTTTACCAATTTCTTTCGCATCTACTCCTAATAGCGGTTTATGGTCTGTTACTATTGTAACATTTCGCCCATAAATGAGTTGATGGAATCTGGTACACGCAAAGATAATCGCCAATAATTCTTTTTCTATTTGTGCATAATTGCACTCTGTAGGAGTTAAACTCCTTGATGCGAAATACACGGGTTTGTTGTCTTGCATAAGACAACATCCTAGCCCATACTGAGAGGCGTCTGCTTGTATTGTGATGTCTTTATTTACATCAAGAGGTTTTAAAAACGGGGCGTTTGTTATTGCCGCCTTTACTTTCGTTAAGCACATATCATGACTTGGAAGCCATTTAAATGAATTATCTTTTTTGAGAAGTTCCCTCATTGGTTGTGAAAGCTCTGCTAAACGTGGAACAAATTTCCTTAGGTAGTTTACCATACCTAGCAAGATTTGTAAATCTTTTTTATTTGATGGGGACTTTAAGTTATCTATGGCGTGTTTATAATTGGGGTCATACGTTATTCCCACATTTGAAATGACGTGGCCTAAATAATGTACTTTCTCTGTACGGAATTGTATTTTATTTTTATTAAATTTAATATTTTGCTCTCTTGCTCTCTTCATTACTTTTTCTAAAATTTCGTCATGCTCTTGTACTGTTGACCCTGCGATTAGAATATCATCTATATACACTATCACCCCGGGGATATCGGAAAAGTTTTTTTCGTTAAGTTTTTGAAAAACTTCAGGAGCACTTTTTATGCCAAAAGGAAGACGTTTGAAACGGAAACAGCCGAAAGGGGTTGAGAACGTGCATAACTTAGAAGAATCATTATCTAGCGAGACTTGCCAGTAACCTTCCTTCAAGTCTAATACTGTAAACAAACTCTTATTGGCCAGCTTTGTTGATATTTCATCAAACGTAGGAATGGGATATGGTTCATCAATGATTGCCTCATTTAGATATTTCGGGTCTAAGCATAGCCTGAGGTTTTTGTTTTTCTTTTCTACGACAACTAAATTCGAAACCCATTCAGTTGGTTCCTTAACTTCTGCAATTATGTCTTTTTCGCAAAGTGTGTCTAATTCTTGTTTGAGAGCGTCTAGCAGGGCTAGCGGTACCCTTCTTACCGGCCTTACTATCGGCTTAGCATTAGCGTTTATTTTGATTTTATATTCCTGTTTAAATTTACCTAGGCCTTCAAACACATCTTTATATTCCGCTAAAAAACAATATTTTGATTTTGAGATATGGTCTAGCCTTTTCAATAAATCCAGATCCAAGCATGACTGAAGACCTAAAATAGGCACTGCATTTTTGTTAACTATTATGAATTTTTGTTTTTTGGTTCGATTTTGCGTTTCACACTCTAACAGAGCAGATCCTACCGGCTTTATTTTCATTCCTCCATATACTTCAAGAATGATTTCGGTTTTATCTACTTTTGCCCCTCTAATTTTTTTGAAAACTGCCAATGGTAATATATTCGTTTCTGCCCCGGTATCTAATTTAAATTTAATATTTTCGCCATTTACGTGAATTTCTTTATACCATGCATTTTCAGAGCTATCAATATTTACTTTAGTTGTCACCGTGTCTATGACCAAATTATTTACACATTCAGTAACTTCACATACCTTGTTTTTTAGACAGCATGAAGCAAAGTGATTTCTTTTCCCGCATTTATTACATATTTTGTTCCAGGCAGGACAGTTCCCTTTACAATGATTTTGCCCGCAAAATATACAATTTTTTATCGTTTGCATTTTCTGATGTTTCATCCTAGGATTTAAATTATTATTATTATTTTGACTTCTTGTTTGTAAATTAGTTTTATTTCTTGTATTACCTGCAAATGTTTTTCTACTATTACCTATACCTGAACTATGGTTTTTATTCTTGCCATTTCCAGCGGACATGTTTCCGTTGTTGCTGTTTATTGCGTTGATCGCCACGTCCTCTCCTTTGCTATATCTTTGGATTTGTGCTGATTGTTGACCTGATACCTCTGCTGCTCGTGCCATCTTCACTGCTTTTGCCTCGTCCAAATCTTCGACTTCGAGTAAACGTTTCTGCAAGTTTTTGTCCCTCACACCCAAGATGATCCGGTCCTTGATCATTCTTGACTCTTGATCACGAAAGTTGCATTCTCGAACCAATTTTTTTATGTCGACTAAAAAATCATCGAATGGCTCACCCACATTTTGATCTCTTGTGTGAAATTTGTAGCTGGCATAGGATTCATTGCTTTTTGGACTGCAAAACGACTCAAATGCTTGTACTACTTCTTTGTACGATTTTCGTTGAGCCTCGCTTAGTTTAAATGTATTGAACAGTTCCACCGCATCACGGCCAATTGCATTTAAGAAAATTGCAGCCTGTACCGAATCCGTTTTTTTGTCTAGTTCAGCTCCCACATAAAAATACTCAAAACTTTGCTTGAACATTCGCCATTGTTCGCTCAGGTTGCCGTTAACGTTCAGTGGCTCTACTTTTCTCAAAAAATCCATGTTTTTGTATACCGTTACGAACCGTACTTCCTTCGGTGGTCTACCACGTGGTTTTCTAATTTCTGGAACAGGCTTCTTTTTAGCAAGTCCCATTCATATCTCAAATATTCTCACTAAAACAGTGATTCTAGGTTTTTATTTTTTAGCTTTGCTCAACACTTTTAATTTTGAGATATCATAGATCAGATCAACTGATCAGCCTTTGATGCCACTATGTCACTTGTACCACTTTATGCCAATTAAGCCACCGCAATTTAATCCAATACCACTGATCTCCAAAATTTCCGCATCCTCGTCGCCATGTAGTATTTTTTAATGATAATTAAAAGACTTTTGGTACATTATTAAATTATTTTATTTAAGTCTAGATTAGGTGCCGTGGTGAGCTGTGTCTCACTTAGCTAACTTACTTCTGGAGACTGACTCGCTAACTGCTTTAGAGATACAGTTCTAAATACATTCAGTGTTGTTAACCTATCTCATATATACTACAGTTTGGCTTTTTCCTTCGGACCATTAAACACCATTTGTTGGCAATATTTGTACACAGTACTAGAAATAATGTTATTAGTTATGTTCTTTGCTATCGTTTTGGCTTAATTCTTCTTACCCTGGAAATTTAATTTGTTGTGAAGTGTTCATAATGGAAGATGAACTCTCGTTGATTTGGTGATCGGTATCTCCTTCTGATACACTGTCACTAGTTTTCCTTGATTTCTTTTTGTTGTTCCTAATCGAAAATGAACGCTCAGCAGTATGATAATCGGTATCTACTTCTGATATACTATCACTAGTTTGCCTGAAACTAGGGATCTCATTTTCTGACTCATTTCTATTCGAAAACATTTTCGATTGATTGTGGTCTTTATTTTTTCTCTGATTAACGTCAATTACAGCCAAAACCTCTTCATTTTGTGACTTTTCCTTGCTTACTTTTCTCTTCCTTTAGGGAATCTTTTATGCAATTTTTTGCTCAAAACTCTGTTCATTTCAAAATCTTGTCGATCTCTAGGTAGTGATTGTATGTACTTACTATACACCGCCGCATAACTGTCGTGATTATGTTTTGACATCTCTTCGTACTTTGCTTTCTCGTCTTTATCTAAATTTTTCCATGCTTCGGCTACTGACTTAAAATTGTAACTAGCCTTCATACTGGTTTCTGTTTTATGTCCTAGAAACTCCTTCATAAAGATATTATAACCGGACATCCTTTTAGGACGCCCTTCATACTCTCATAGATAGCAAGATCTTCTTTTGAAAGCATTTTCTCTGCCTTCTCGTACTGCTCCATATTAAGCTTCAAAATTAAATTTGTTTAAACTTCAGAGAATTTAAGATTCTGCAACTAATTACCTTTTCTCCTTCGTCAATTCCAGAAATTGCAGAATACATTTCATTTTTTGCTCTTTTCTAATGAGGCGTACATTCTTCTTGCGGTCGCAAAGTGACTGTACAAAAATACGATTATAAAAATATTAATTAATGATAAACAATTCGAAACTTACTAGTTGGATCCTTTTTTCTCCTAGATTCCCAAAACACATGTATAGGTTTAGTAGGTGTTGGTTTTTTCTTTTTTTCTTTTTTATTTTCTTTTCAATGCTAAACAACATAAATTAGAGTAAGGAAGTAAAATAGAAATAAATTCTTACTTATTAGTAGTGAAGCAATCCTCATGTGTTTTGAAGCTTTGCTTCCTTTGGGACGTTGTGCGGGAGATTCGTTCACAATTTCCGACGGTAACGAAAAAAAGTAACGAAAATTATTAGGCTAAATAACTTTCGAGGAATGCATTTTGGAGAAAAAAGCTTTAGACAAAAGTTTTAGGAATTTTCCCTGGCTATTCAATGGTGGCCGTAGATTTGACCTTGACCATGACCTTGAAGGTCATTTCTGGGTCAAGTTGACTTTTTTAAATTGGAACCCATATTTTTGACCACGGGAATGGAAAGTGTGGAAAATTTTACGTCCGACTATGACCTTCACCATGACCTCTAAGGTCATATCAAGGTCAAGATGGCACTTTAAAGAGGAACCTGCATTGTTACTGCGGATTTGTAAAGAGTGGCAGTTTCGCGTCCAAATGTGACCTTGACCACAACCTTGATCTTGACCATGACCTTGACCATGGCCTCGAAGGTCATATCAAGGCCAAGGTGGTTTTTTGAAGGGCAAACCATATTTTTGGCCACGGAAATGGCAAGACTATGACCTTGACCATGACCTCGAAGGTCATATCAGGGTCAAGATGTTTCTTTAAAGGGGAACGTCAAATTTTCCGCTCTTTCTCTTTCGGTATATACGTATATGACAATCTCGACAATCAAACTGACAAACGTGACAGTGTCTCTCTCTCTCTCTCTCTCTCTCTCTCTCTCTCTCTCTCTCTCTCTCTCTCTCTCTCTCTCTCTCTCTCTCTCTCTCCCCTCCAGTGTCGTGACGCATCGGTTATACATATATATTCTATATCTCTCTCTCTCTTTCTCGCTCGACATTCTATAAATATTAGTAGGAAGCAAAGCTTCCATCGGCCAGTCCCGCGACTGCCATGTTTTTTTTTTAATTAGTTTCGCTCTGGCCATATACTTCTCCTTTTCTTTGTCGCTGAGTTGTTTGAAGCGCTCCGCTGCCACCGTAACGAAAGCCCCTTTTTTATTGCCCCGGCCAACTTCTTTTCGTATTATATCTTTTTGTTCTTCGATAAAAAGGGAGAACGCAGTTTGCTTCTTTGGTAAAGGGAGCTCAATAACCTTCTCTAAATCGTCTAATATTTCTGCAAGTGTTCGAAATTTCCTTATCTTTGAAAGAAGATAATTGAACTGTTTCTGAACCTCCTTTTCTGATCTTTCCTCGGTTGAGACCTGAAATACGATAAAAGGATGGAATTTGAACACTATGATTAAATTTTGAATTTAATTTTTATAGCAAAACTTCAAAAAGGGGGTAAATTGAAAAATACATTTTGCCTTTCCTTCCAGGACTGGGAATCAATACTTAACCCCTTCTTACAAATAATGCGTGTATTTTTGACCCATTCTATTCACCCGGAGCGGATATTAGATGCTTCGACAAATGATTCGCATTTCCGACCCCTTAAGCGAATTTTTCGAGTAATTGCGCAAAAACTACCTGTCAGGGGTTAAGGACGGTTCTTTTATAGGTTATTAATTAATTACATTATTACTGTTTTTCCTATAAAAACTTAATATGGAGTTCGAAAATATCTGCTCGTTTTTCATGAAATGTTTTTTCAAACCGGTCGGGATTAGTTTTGCTTACACAATCGTCCATTCTCGACCTTTGGACGTTATACTAATTTCTACACACTGATTTTAAAGAATTTTTATTACATATTCATAAAAATATCTAATTTTAGATACTTAAAGGGGAAACTGTTTATCAAAAAATTGTCTTTCTCTCAAATCTCCACAGGAAAAATAAACAGGGGCTTACATTGCACAGTGCAGCGCGAGTGGTCAATTGCGTGAAACTGTAACTTGAGCAGTGTGAAATCACAACGTGCTGCGGACCCAGATTTTGTAAGATCTCAAAAGAACGTTCACTCCTAGAGAAGCTAGAAATTACCAGAGGACATTTAATTTTGCGATGATTGAACCTGTGGCTACTTCCGGTAGCAAGGGGCCACGCAGGAGTCTGATTATATCTCGCCTACCGTCTAATCTGACAAAATGACGCCAAACGCCTTACCCTTTTCCAGTTAATCAGGGCCACCCTGGTAGTGTTTCTACAATTTAGCTCAATAAAACATGAAACTTCCACACTACCTCAACTTCAAAGCCCAATATCTCAAGAAATATCGATGTTAGCGATTTGGTGTTCAAGGACTTTTTGGAGGAAATTGAATTTGCTACAAGTTTATAATATTCACTTTTTCTGTACCTCTTGTTGTTTACGAGATAGGGGCAAAAAGCGCGAATTTCGTGGGAAAATTGGGGTCAATGACCCGTACTACCTCGCTGGTGGGAGTTAGGGTTACACCGCAATGGACACTTTTGTAGAGCATTCAATTCTGAAGAAACCCTACCATTGCCCAAGATTGTGACATAAAATGCCTCTGAGTTGTAGAGATTTGAAGAAAAATAATCAAAGTTCACGTGTATTTTATATGGGAAATCTTTATGCGTCTTGGTCTGGTACTAAATATTATTTTTAAGGGCTCCAATTTTCAGGGAATGTTTGTTTAGGTATTAGCCACAAAATTTCGAGGTGGGACTGAAAAAAAAAAATTGTCGCGAAAAAAAAAGCACCCTAATATATATATATACTCTATACACTATATAAGATGTGACGTTAAACATTTTAAAAAGCTTTTCTTGTTTATTTTTTTAACTGTACAGGAACGCTTCATAGATGTCCAAGTCCACTAAAATTTTATCGAATGCAATTCATACATTAAATAATAATAAAAAAGCTTTTTCTACAGAACAGTTAGAGATGATAAATAAACAAATATGTTGTTTTTATAAAGTTCGAAATTTCTGGATTGCACATCTATTTACGTTATTTTTCAGAAGCATTAATGCAACAACGTCAAACTGTCTGGGACATATTTCTGGGTTATCATTCCGAAGTGAAATCGGAAATCTCTTCATTAGATATCTCGCTCTGGCTCAGCGAATTTTTTGTTCGCTGTAAAATAAAAAACTTATTAAGTAAAATAAAAGTTTAACAAGAAAGAAAATATTTTGTGTTTCCAAATTAATAGCAGCTATATACTGAAAATGCAAATATTAATTACCTTTGGGTTGCTTAGTGGAGGAGGACTTTTGAATTTGCCTCCAGCACTTTTCAAATATTTCTTCTTAGCTTTTTCATATTTTTTAGTTAGTTCTTCTTTCTCCTCAAAATTCAGTCGTTTAAATGCACGTTTGTGTAGTATTTTTTAATGATAATTAAAAGACTTTTGGTACATTATTAAATTATTTTATTTAAGTCTAGATTAGGTGCCGTGGTGAGCTGTGTCTCACTTAGCTAACTTACTTCTGGAGACTGACTCGCTAACTGCTTTAGAGATACAGTTCTAAATACATTCAGTGTTGTTAACCTATCTCATATATACTACACCTTCCCCTTTAATATAATTATGAGCTACTCTGCAATTCACACTTCAATTTGTAATTTCAATACTTCATATTATGTTTTTTTTATTCTAATTTAATTTGCTTACTTATGTGTATCTTGATTTATACCCATTAGCCTAATACTCCAAGAATTATTTTATTCATCTTTTCTCTTATTCTTATTCTCTTTTTTTTTTTTTTTTTTTAAATTCATAACTCCAACTATTACTAATCTCATATTCTTATGTACATAACTATTCACTTAGAACTTAGTCCTGCAATTTACATTTCATTTCGGGAGATGTCCTGTTTTTTTCCTTTTATTTATATTTATTTATTTTCTTTTTTACGTTATTATGAAAGTTCATGAGAGTTACTGAATGTGTCTTAAAAATTTAGAATTCCTTCGAATAGTATTACCATTTTTAGTCTTCACCAAATAGGAGCGAGGAGTTTTATGTTTTCCCACAATCATTGCCGCTTCCCATTTTGAATTATTATACAACCATATTTTTTCCCCTTTTTTAAATTCAGGCTTGTTTCTCGAATTCCTATCATAATACATTTTATTCTGCAAATTATTTTTCTCTGTAACTTTTGTGAATGCCCTATGATGCTCTTTATTATAAAGAGAAAGTTTTGCTGGTAAGAGGCTTCGAGTTTTTCTTCCAAATAGGAGCTCCACAGGTGAAAGAAGACTATTTTTTACTGGAGTATTCCTGTACTCCAATAGTACTTTCCACAATTCTTGTTTGCTTTCTTGTGCTTTCGACAGTAACGACTTTGATACTTGAACCATTCGCTCTGCAAATCCATTGGATTGCGGATAACGAGGGCTAGATGTAGTTATAAGAATGTCATTTTCATTTGCGAAACATCTAAAAGTGTATGAATCAAAAGGCATATTATCGGCCACGATTTCTCTTGGTATTCCATGGACGGAAAATAGGTCTGTTATTTTAGAAATTACTTCGCTCGCCGTTTTATTCCTCAAGCGTATAATGTCGAAATATTTGGACAGATAGTCGGCTACTACAATATGTGGCTTGCCCTGAAAATCAAAAATATCCATGCCAATCTTATAGTACGGGAATGGAGGGATTTCATGGGAGATCAACGGTTCTTTTACGTTAGCTTTTCTATGACGTTGACATACGCTACACTTTGCTACCATATCCTCAATATCCTTGCTTATACCTGGCCAATAAACCAAGCTCCTAGCCTTAGCTTTGGTTTTTTCTATTCCAAGGTGAGCCGAGTGTAAGGTAGCCAATACTTGTTGTCTTAGCGTTAGAGGGACAAGTATTTTGTCATTAAAAAATATTAAATTATCTTCTATAATTAAATTGTCTTTATGTTTCCAGTAAAATTTAATTTCCTCTTTGAGTTGGCTTTTATTTTTAGGCCAGCCCATTTTTAAAACATGTAAAAGCTTACTCAAAACTGGATCC
>OX454324.1:296154-529400 GCA_949715965.1 Dysmachus trigonus
AGGGCAAACCATATTTTTGGCCACGGAAATGGCAAGACTATGACCTTGACCATGACCTCGAAGGTCATATCAGGGTCAAGATGTTTCTTTAAAGGGGAACGTCAAATTTTCCGCTCTTTCTCTTTCGGTATATACGTATATGACAATCTCGACAATCAAACTGACAAACGTGACAGTGTCTCTCTCTCTCTCTCTCTCTCTCTCTCTCTCTCTCTCTCTCTCTCTCTCTCTCTCTCTCTCTCTCTCTCTCTCTCTCTCTCTCCCCTCCAGTGTCGTGACGCATCGGTTATACATATATATTCTATATCTCTCTCTCTCTTTCTCGCTCGACATTCTATAAATATTAGTAGGAAGCAAAGCTTCCATCGGCCAGTCCCGCGACTGCCATGTTTTTTTTTTAATTAGTTTCGCTCTGGCCATATACTTCTCCTTTTCTTTGTCGCTGAGTTGTTTGAAGCGCTCCGCTGCCACCGTAACGAAAGCCCCTTTTTTATTGCCCCGGCCAACTTCTTTTCGTATTATATCTTTTTGTTCTTCGATAAAAAGGGAGAACGCAGTTTGCTTCTTTGGTAAAGGGAGCTCAATAACCTTCTCTAAATCGTCTAATATTTCTGCAAGTGTTCGAAATTTCCTTATCTTTGAAAGAAGATAATTGAACTGTTTCTGAACCTCCTTTTCTGATCTTTCCTCGGTTGAGACCTGAAATACGATAAAAGGATGGAATTTGAACACTATGATTAAATTTTGAATTTAATTTTTATAGCAAAACTTCAAAAAGGGGGTAAATTGAAAAATACATTTTGCCTTTCCTTCCAGGACTGGGAATCAATACTTAACCCCTTCTTACAAATAATGCGTGTATTTTTGACCCATTCTATTCACCCGGAGCGGATATTAGATGCTTCGACAAATGATTCGCATTTCCGACCCCTTAAGCGAATTTTTCGAGTAATTGCGCAAAAACTACCTGTCAGGGGTTAAGGACGGTTCTTTTATAGGTTATTAATTAATTACATTATTACTGTTTTTCCTATAAAAACTTAATATGGAGTTCGAAAATATCTGCTCGTTTTTCATGAAATGTTTTTTCAAACCGGTCGGGATTAGTTTTGCTTACACAATCGTCCATTCTCGACCTTTGGACGTTATACTAATTTCTACACACTGATTTTAAAGAATTTTTATTACATATTCATAAAAATATCTAATTTTAGATACTTAAAGGGGAAACTGTTTATCAAAAAATTGTCTTTCTCTCAAATCTCCACAGGAAAAATAAACAGGGGCTTACATTGCACAGTGCAGCGCGAGTGGTCAATTGCGTGAAACTGTAACTTGAGCAGTGTGAAATCACAACGTGCTGCGGACCCAGATTTTGTAAGATCTCAAAAGAACGTTCACTCCTAGAGAAGCTAGAAATTACCAGAGGACATTTAATTTTGCGATGATTGAACCTGTGGCTACTTCCGGTAGCAAGGGGCCACGCAGGAGTCTGATTATATCTCGCCTACCGTCTAATCTGACAAAATGACGCCAAACGCCTTACCCTTTTCCAGTTAATCAGGGCCACCCTGGTAGTGTTTCTACAATTTAGCTCAATAAAACATGAAACTTCCACACTACCTCAACTTCAAAGCCCAATATCTCAAGAAATATCGATGTTAGCGATTTGGTGTTCAAGGACTTTTTGGAGGAAATTGAATTTGCTACAAGTTTATAATATTCACTTTTTCTGTACCTCTTGTTGTTTACGAGATAGGGGCAAAAAGCGCGAATTTCGTGGGAAAATTGGGGTCAATGACCCGTACTACCTCGCTGGTGGGAGTTAGGGTTACACCGCAATGGACACTTTTGTAGAGCATTCAATTCTGAAGAAACCCTACCATTGCCCAAGATTGTGACATAAAATGCCTCTGAGTTGTAGAGATTTGAAGAAAAATAATCAAAGTTCACGTGTATTTTATATGGGAAATCTTTATGCGTCTTGGTCTGGTACTAAATATTATTTTTAAGGGCTCCAATTTTCAGGGAATGTTTGTTTAGGTATTAGCCACAAAATTTCGAGGTGGGACTGAAAAAAAAAAATTGTCGCGAAAAAAAAAGCACCCTAATATATATATATACTCTATACACTATATAAGATGTGACGTTAAACATTTTAAAAAGCTTTTCTTGTTTATTTTTTTAACTGTACAGGAACGCTTCATAGATGTCCAAGTCCACTAAAATTTTATCGAATGCAATTCATACATTAAATAATAATAAAAAAGCTTTTTCTACAGAACAGTTAGAGATGATAAATAAACAAATATGTTGTTTTTATAAAGTTCGAAATTTCTGGATTGCACATCTATTTACGTTATTTTTCAGAAGCATTAATGCAACAACGTCAAACTGTCTGGGACATATTTCTGGGTTATCATTCCGAAGTGAAATCGGAAATCTCTTCATTAGATATCTCGCTCTGGCTCAGCGAATTTTTTGTTCGCTGTAAAATAAAAAACTTATTAAGTAAAATAAAAGTTTAACAAGAAAGAAAATATTTTGTGTTTCCAAATTAATAGCAGCTATATACTGAAAATGCAAATATTAATTACCTTTGGGTTGCTTAGTGGAGGAGGACTTTTGAATTTGCCTCCAGCACTTTTCAAATATTTCTTCTTAGCTTTTTCATATTTTTTAGTTAGTTCTTCTTTCTCCTCAAAATTCAGTCGTTTAAATGCACGTTTGTGTAGTATTTTTTAATGATAATTAAAAGACTTTTGGTACATTATTAAATTATTTTATTTAAGTCTAGATTAGGTGCCGTGGTGAGCTGTGTCTCACTTAGCTAACTTACTTCTGGAGACTGACTCGCTAACTGCTTTAGAGATACAGTTCTAAATACATTCAGTGTTGTTAACCTATCTCATATATACTACACCTTCCCCTTTAATATAATTATGAGCTACTCTGCAATTCACACTTCAATTTGTAATTTCAATACTTCATATTATGTTTTTTTTATTCTAATTTAATTTGCTTACTTATGTGTATCTTGATTTATACCCATTAGCCTAATACTCCAAGAATTATTTTATTCATCTTTTCTCTTATTCTTATTCTCTTTTTTTTTTTTTTTTTTAAATTCATAACTCCAACTATTACTAATCTCATATTCTTATGTACATAACTATTCACTTAGAACTTAGTCCTGCAATTTACATTTCATTTCGGGAGATGTCCTGTTTTTTTCCTTTTATTTATATTTATTTATTTTCTTTTTTACGTTATTATGAAAGTTCATGAGAGTTACTGAATGTGTCTTAAAAATTTAGAATTCCTTCGAATAGTATTACCATTTTTAGTCTTCACCAAATAGGAGCGAGGAGTTTTATGTTTTCCCACAATCATTGCCGCTTCCCATTTTGAATTATTATACAACCATATTTTTTCCCCTTTTTTAAATTCAGGCTTGTTTCTCGAATTCCTATCATAATACATTTTATTCTGCAAATTATTTTTCTCTGTAACTTTTGTGAATGCCCTATGATGCTCTTTATTATAAAGAGAAAGTTTTGCTGGTAAGAGGCTTCGAGTTTTTCTTCCAAATAGGAGCTCCACAGGTGAAAGAAGACTATTTTTTACTGGAGTATTCCTGTACTCCAATAGTACTTTCCACAATTCTTGTTTGCTTTCTTGTGCTTTCGACAGTAACGACTTTGATACTTGAACCATTCGCTCTGCAAATCCATTGGATTGCGGATAACGAGGGCTAGATGTAGTTATAAGAATGTCATTTTCATTTGCGAAACATCTAAAAGTGTATGAATCAAAAGGCATATTATCGGCCACGATTTCTCTTGGTATTCCATGGACGGAAAATAGGTCTGTTATTTTAGAAATTACTTCGCTCGCCGTTTTATTCCTCAAGCGTATAATGTCGAAATATTTGGACAGATAGTCGGCTACTACAATATGTGGCTTGCCCTGAAAATCAAAAATATCCATGCCAATCTTATAGTACGGGAATGGAGGGATTTCATGGGAGATCAACGGTTCTTTTACGTTAGCTTTTCTATGACGTTGACATACGCTACACTTTGCTACCATATCCTCAATATCCTTGCTTATACCTGGCCAATAAACCAAGCTCCTAGCCTTAGCTTTGGTTTTTTCTATTCCAAGGTGAGCCGAGTGTAAGGTAGCCAATACTTGTTGTCTTAGCGTTAGAGGGACAAGTATTTTGTCATTAAAAAATATTAAATTATCTTCTATAATTAAATTGTCTTTATGTTTCCAGTAAAATTTAATTTCCTCTTTGAGTTGGCTTTTATTTTTAGGCCAGCCCATTTTTAAAACATGTAAAAGCTTACTCAAAACTGGATCCTTCAGAGTTTCATTTTTAAAAATTTGTTTTTTGTTTTCGCTTACATTTATTGTATGCACTATTTCATTAATATCTTCGATTTCAGGTACAGGATCTTTACTGGTGAGACAATTTCGTGATAATAAATCGGCGATTAACATATTTTTACCTGGAGTATAGTTAAACTTTAATCTGTATTTTAATAGCCTAAGCTTCATCCTTTGTAACCTAGCAGAATTTACTTTACCAATTTCTTTCGCATCTACTCCTAATAGCGGTTTATGGTCTGTTACTATTGTAACATTTCGCCCATAAATGAGTTGATGGAATCTGGTACACGCAAAGATAATCGCCAATAATTCTTTTTCTATTTGTGCATAATTGCACTCTGTAGGAGTTAAACTCCTTGATGCGAAATACACGGGTTTGTTGTCTTGCATAAGACAACATCCTAGCCCATACTGAGAGGCGTCTGCTTGTATTGTGATGTCTTTATTTACATCAAGAGGTTTTAAAAACGGGGCGTTTGTTATTGCCGCCTTTACTTTCGTTAAGCACATATCATGACTTGGAAGCCATTTAAATGAATTATCTTTTTTGAGAAGTTCCCTCATTGGTTGTGAAAGCTCTGCTAAACGTGGAACAAATTTCCTTAGGTAGTTTACCATACCTAGCAAGATTTGTAAATCTTTTTTATTTGATGGGGACTTTAAGTTATCTATGGCGTGTTTATAATTGGGGTCATACGTTATTCCCACATTTGAAATGACGTGGCCTAAATAATGTACTTTCTCTGTACGGAATTGTATTTTATTTTTATTAAATTTAATATTTTGCTCTCTTGCTCTCTTCATTACTTTTTCTAAAATTTCGTCATGCTCTTGTACTGTTGACCCTGCGATTAGAATATCATCTATATACACTATCACCCCGGGGATATCGGAAAAGTTTTTTTCGTTAAGTTTTTGAAAAACTTCAGGAGCACTTTTTATGCCAAAAGGAAGACGTTTGAAACGGAAACAGCCGAAAGGGGTTGAGAACGTGCATAACTTAGAAGAATCATTATCTAGCGAGACTTGCCAGTAACCTTCCTTCAAGTCTAATACTGTAAACAAACTCTTATTGGCCAGCTTTGTTGATATTTCATCAAACGTAGGAATGGGATATGGTTCATCAATGATTGCCTCATTTAGATATTTCGGGTCTAAGCATAGCCTGAGGTTTTTGTTTTTCTTTTCTACGACAACTAAATTCGAAACCCATTCAGTTGGTTCCTTAACTTCTGCAATTATGTCTTTTTCGCAAAGTGTGTCTAATTCTTGTTTGAGAGCGTCTAGCAGGGCTAGCGGTACCCTTCTTACCGGCCTTACTATCGGCTTAGCATTAGCGTTTATTTTGATTTTATATTCCTGTTTAAATTTACCTAGGCCTTCAAACACATCTTTATATTCCGCTAAAAAACAATATTTTGATTTTGAGATATGGTCTAGCCTTTTCAATAAATCCAGATCCAAGCATGACTGAAGACCTAAAATAGGCACTGCATTTTTGTTAACTATTATGAATTTTTGTTTTTTGGTTCGATTTTGCGTTTCACACTCTAACAGAGCAGATCCTACCGGCTTTATTTTCATTCCTCCATATACTTCAAGAATGATTTCGGTTTTATCTACTTTTGCCCCTCTAATTTTTTTGAAAACTGCCAATGGTAATATATTCGTTTCTGCCCCGGTATCTAATTTAAATTTAATATTTTCGCCATTTACGTGAATTTCTTTATACCATGCATTTTCAGAGCTATCAATATTTACTTTAGTTGTCACCGTGTCTATGACCAAATTATTTACACATTCAGTAACTTCACATACCTTGTTTTTTAGACAGCATGAAGCAAAGTGATTTCTTTTCCCGCATTTATTACATATTTTGTTCCAGGCAGGACAGTTCCCTTTACAATGATTTTGCCCGCAAAATATACAATTTTTTATCGTTTGCATTTTCTGATGTTTCATCCTAGGATTTAAATTATTATTATTATTTTGACTTCTTGTTTGTAAATTAGTTTTATTTCTTGTATTACCTGCAAATGTTTTTCTACTATTACCTATACCTGAACTATGGTTTTTATTCTTGCCATTTCCAGCGGACATGTTTCCGTTGTTGCTGTTTATTGCGTTGATCGCCACGTCCTCTCCTTTGCTATATCTTTGGATTTGTGCTGATTGTTGACCTGATACCTCTGCTGCTCGTGCCATCTTCACTGCTTTTGCCTCGTCCAAATCTTCGACTTCGAGTAAACGTTTCTGCAAGTTTTTGTCCCTCACACCCAAGATGATCCGGTCCTTGATCATTCTTGACTCTTGATCACGAAAGTTGCATTCTCGAACCAATTTTTTTATGTCGACTAAAAAATCATCGAATGGCTCACCCACATTTTGATCTCTTGTGTGAAATTTGTAGCTGGCATAGGATTCATTGCTTTTTGGACTGCAAAACGACTCAAATGCTTGTACTACTTCTTTGTACGATTTTCGTTGAGCCTCGCTTAGTTTAAATGTATTGAACAGTTCCACCGCATCACGGCCAATTGCATTTAAGAAAATTGCAGCCTGTACCGAATCCGTTTTTTTGTCTAGTTCAGCTCCCACATAAAAATACTCAAAACTTTGCTTGAACATTCGCCATTGTTCGCTCAGGTTGCCGTTAACGTTCAGTGGCTCTACTTTTCTCAAAAAATCCATGTTTTTGTATACCGTTACGAACCGTACTTCCTTCGGTGGTCTACCACGTGGTTTTCTAATTTCTGGAACAGGCTTCTTTTTAGCAAGTCCCATTCATATCTCAAATATTCTCACTAAAACAGTGATTCTAGGTTTTTATTTTTTAGCTTTGCTCAACACTTTTAATTTTGAGATATCATAGATCAGATCAACTGATCAGCCTTTGATGCCACTATGTCACTTGTACCACTTTATGCCAATTAAGCCACCGCAATTTAATCCAATACCACTGATCTCCAAAATTTCCGCATCCTCGTCGCCATGTAGTATTTTTTAATGATAATTAAAAGACTTTTGGTACATTATTAAATTATTTTATTTAAGTCTAGATTAGGTGCCGTGGTGAGCTGTGTCTCACTTAGCTAACTTACTTCTGGAGACTGACTCGCTAACTGCTTTAGAGATACAGTTCTAAATACATTCAGTGTTGTTAACCTATCTCATATATACTACAGTTTGGCTTTTTCCTTCGGACCATTAAACACCATTTGTTGGCAATATTTGTACACAGTACTAGAAATAATGTTATTAGTTATGTTCTTTGCTATCGTTTTGGCTTAATTCTTCTTACCCTGGAAATTTAATTTGTTGTGAAGTGTTCATAATGGAAGATGAACTCTCGTTGATTTGGTGATCGGTATCTCCTTCTGATACACTGTCACTAGTTTTCCTTGATTTCTTTTTGTTGTTCCTAATCGAAAATGAACGCTCAGCAGTATGATAATCGGTATCTACTTCTGATATACTATCACTAGTTTGCCTGAAACTAGGGATCTCATTTTCTGACTCATTTCTATTCGAAAACATTTTCGATTGATTGTGGTCTTTATTTTTTCTCTGATTAACGTCAATTACAGCCAAAACCTCTTCATTTTGTGACTTTTCCTTGCTTACTTTTCTCTTCCTTTTAGGGAATCTTTTATGCAATTTTTTGCTCAAAACTCTGTTCATTTCAAAATCTTGTCGATCTCTAGGTAGTGATTGTATGTACTTACTATACACCGCCGCATAACTGTCGTGATTATGTTTTGACATCTCTTCGTACTTTGCTTTCTCGTCTTTATCTAAATTTTTCCATGCTTCGGCTACTGACTTAAAATTGTAACTAGCCTTCATACTGGTTTCTGTTTTATGTCCTAGAAACTCCTTCATAAAGATATTATAACCGGACATCCTTTTAGGACGCCCTTCATACTCCTCATAGATAGCAAGATCTTCTTTTGAAAGCATTTTCTCTGCCTTCTCGTACTGCTCCATATTAAGCTTCAAAATTAAATTTGTTTAAAACTTCAGAGAATTTAAGAATTCTGCAACTAATTACCTTTTCTCCTTCGTCAATTCCCAGAAATTGCAGAATACATTTCAATTTTTTGCTCTTTTCTAATGAGGCGTACATTCTTCTTGCGGTCGCCAAAGTGACTGTACAAAAATACGATTATAAAAATATTAATTAATGATAAACAATTCCGAAACTTACTAGTTGGATCCTTTTTTCTCCTAGATTCCCAAAACACATGTATAGGTTTAGTAGGTGTTGGTTTTTTCTTTTTTATTTTCTTTTCAATGCTAAACAACATAAATTAGAGTAAGGAAGTAAAATAGAAATAAATTCTTACTTATTAGTAGTGAAGCAATCCTCATGTGTTTTGAAGCTTTGCTTCCTTTGGGACGTTGTGCGGGAGATTCGTTCACAATTTCCGACGGTAACGAAAAAAAGTAACGAAAATTATTAGGCTAAATAACTTTCGAGGAATGCATTTTGGAGAAAAAAGCTTTAGACAAAAGTTTTAGGAATTTTCCCTGGCTATTCAATGGTGGCCGTAGATTTGACCTTGACCATGACCTTGAAGGTCATTTCTGGGTCAAGTTGACTTTTTTAAATTGGAACCCATATTTTTGACCACGGGAATGGAAAGTGTGGAAAATTTTACGTCCGACTATGACCTTCACCATGACCTCTAAGGTCATATCAAGGTCAAGATGGCACTTTAAAGAGGAACCTGCATTGTTACTGCGGATTTGTAAAGAGTGGCAGTTTCGCGTCCAAATGTGACCTTGACCACAACCTTGATCTTGACCATGACCTTGACCATGGCCTCGAAGGTCATATCAAGGCCAAGGTGGTTTTTTGAAGGGCAAACCATATTTTTGGCCACGGAAATGGCAAGACTATGACCTTGACCATGACCTCGAAGGTCATATCAGGGTCAAGATGTTTCTTTAAAGGGGAACGTCAAATTTTCCGCTCTTTCTCTTTCGGTATATACGTATATGACAATCTCGACAATCAAACTGACAAACGTGACAGTGTCTCTCTCTCTCTCTCTCTCTCTCTCTCTCTCTCTCTCTCTCTCTCTCTCTCTCTCTCTCTCTCTCTCTCTCTCTCTCCCCTCCAGTGTCGTGACGCATCGGTTATACATATATATTCTATATCTCTCTCTCTCTTTCTCGCTCGACATTCTATAAATATTAGTAGGAAGCAAAGCTTCCATCGGCCAGTCCCGCGACTGCCATGTTTTTTTTTTAATTAGTTTCGCTCTGGCCATATACTTCTCCTTTTCTTTGTCGCTGAGTTGTTTGAAGCGCTCCGCTGCCACCGTAACGAAAGCCCCTTTTTTATTGCCCCGGCCAACTTCTTTTCGTATTATATCTTTTTGTTCTTCGATAAAAAGGGAGAACGCAGTTTGCTTCTTTGGTAAAGGGAGCTCAATAACCTTCTCTAAATCGTCTAATATTTCTGCAAGTGTTCGAAATTTCCTTATCTTTGAAAGAAGATAATTGAACTGTTTCTGAACCTCCTTTTCTGATCTTTCCTCGGTTGAGACCTGAAATACGATAAAAGGATGGAATTTGAACACTATGATTAAATTTTGAATTTAATTTTTATAGCAAAACTTCAAAAAGGGGGTAAATTGAAAAATACATTTTGCCTTTCCTTCCAGGACTGGGAATCAATACTTAACCCCTTCTTACAAATAATGCGTGTATTTTTGACCCATTCTATTCACCCGGAGCGGATATTAGATGCTTCGACAAATGATTCGCATTTCCGACCCCTTAAGCGAATTTTTCGAGTAATTGCGCAAAAACTACCTGTCAGGGGTTAAGGACGGTTCTTTTATAGGTTATTAATTAATTACATTATTACTGTTTTTCCTATAAAAACTTAATATGGAGTTCGAAAATATCTGCTCGTTTTTCATGAAATGTTTTTTCAAACCGGTCGGGATTAGTTTTGCTTACACAATCGTCCATTCTCGACCTTTGGACGTTATACTAATTTCTACACACTGATTTTAAAGAATTTTTATTACATATTCATAAAAATATCTAATTTTAGATACTTAAAGGGGAAACTGTTTATCAAAAAATTGTCTTTCTCTCAAATCTCCACAGGAAAAATAAACAGGGGCTTACATTGCACAGTGCAGCGCGAGTGGTCAATTGCGTGAAACTGTAACTTGAGCAGTGTGAAATCACAACGTGCTGCGGACCCAGATTTTGTAAGATCTCAAAAGAACGTTCACTCCTAGAGAAGCTAGAAATTACCAGAGGACATTTAATTTTGCGATGATTGAACCTGTGGCTACTTCCGGTAGCAAGGGGCCACGCAGGAGTCTGATTATATCTCGCCTACCGTCTAATCTGACAAAATGACGCCAAACGCCTTACCCTTTTCCAGTTAATCAGGGCCACCCTGGTAGTGTTTCTACAATTTAGCTCAATAAAACATGAAACTTCCACACTACCTCAACTTCAAAGCCCAATATCTCAAGAAATATCGATGTTAGCGATTTGGTGTTCAAGGACTTTTTGGAGGAAATTGAATTTGCTACAAGTTTATAATATTCACTTTTTCTGTACCTCTTGTTGTTTACGAGATAGGGGCAAAAAGCGCGAATTTCGTGGGAAAATTGGGGTCAATGACCCGTACTACCTCGCTGGTGGGAGTTAGGGTTACACCGCAATGGACACTTTTGTAGAGCATTCAATTCTGAAGAAACCCTACCATTGCCCAAGATTGTGACATAAAATGCCTCTGAGTTGTAGAGATTTGAAGAAAAATAATCAAAGTTCACGTGTATTTTATATGGGAAATCTTTATGCGTCTTGGTCTGGTACTAAATATTATTTTTAAGGGCTCCAATTTTCAGGGAATGTTTGTTTAGGTATTAGCCACAAAATTTCGAGGTGGGACTGAAAAAAAAAAATTGTCGCGAAAAAAAAAGCACCCTAATATATATATATACTCTATACACTATATAAGATGTGACGTTAAACATTTTAAAAAGCTTTTCTTGTTTATTTTTTTAACTGTACAGGAACGCTTCATAGATGTCCAAGTCCACTAAAATTTTATCGAATGCAATTCATACATTAAATAATAATAAAAAAGCTTTTTCTACAGAACAGTTAGAGATGATAAATAAACAAATATGTTGTTTTTATAAAGTTCGAAATTTCTGGATTGCACATCTATTTACGTTATTTTTCAGAAGCATTAATGCAACAACGTCAAACTGTCTGGGACATATTTCTGGGTTATCATTCCGAAGTGAAATCGGAAATCTCTTCATTAGATATCTCGCTCTGGCTCAGCGAATTTTTTGTTCGCTGTAAAATAAAAAACTTATTAAGTAAAATAAAAGTTTAACAAGAAAGAAAATATTTTGTGTTTCCAAATTAATAGCAGCTATATACTGAAAATGCAAATATTAATTACCTTTGGGTTGCTTAGTGGAGGAGGACTTTTGAATTTGCCTCCAGCACTTTTCAAATATTTCTTCTTAGCTTTTTCATATTTTTTAGTTAGTTCTTCTTTCTCCTCAAAATTCAGTCGTTTAAATGCACGTTTGTGTAGTATTTTTTAATGATAATTAAAAGACTTTTGGTACATTATTAAATTATTTTATTTAAGTCTAGATTAGGTGCCGTGGTGAGCTGTGTCTCACTTAGCTAACTTACTTCTGGAGACTGACTCGCTAACTGCTTTAGAGATACAGTTCTAAATACATTCAGTGTTGTTAACCTATCTCATATATACTACACCTTCCCCTTTAATATAATTATGAGCTACTCTGCAATTCACACTTCAATTTGTAATTTCAATACTTCATATTATGTTTTTTTTATTCTAATTTAATTTGCTTACTTATGTGTATCTTGATTTATACCCATTAGCCTAATACTCCAAGAATTATTTTATTCATCTTTTCTCTTATTCTTATTCTCTTTTTTTTTTTTTTTTTTTAAATTCATAACTCCAACTATTACTAATCTCATATTCTTATGTACATAACTATTCACTTAGAACTTAGTCCTGCAATTTACATTTCATTTCGGGAGATGTCCTGTTTTTTTCCTTTTATTTATATTTATTTATTTTCTTTTTTACGTTATTATGAAAGTTCATGAGAGTTACTGAATGTGTCTTAAAAATTTAGAATTCCTTCGAATAGTATTACCATTTTTAGTCTTCACCAAATAGGAGCGAGGAGTTTTATGTTTTCCCACAATCATTGCCGCTTCCCATTTTGAATTATTATACAACCATATTTTTTCCCCTTTTTTAAATTCAGGCTTGTTTCTCGAATTCCTATCATAATACATTTTATTCTGCAAATTATTTTTCTCTGTAACTTTTGTGAATGCCCTATGATGCTCTTTATTATAAAGAGAAAGTTTTGCTGGTAAGAGGCTTCGAGTTTTTCTTCCAAATAGGAGCTCCACAGGTGAAAGAAGACTATTTTTTACTGGAGTATTCCTGTACTCCAATAGTACTTTCCACAATTCTTGTTTGCTTTCTTGTGCTTTCGACAGTAACGACTTTGATACTTGAACCATTCGCTCTGCAAATCCATTGGATTGCGGATAACGAGGGCTAGATGTAGTTATAAGAATGTCATTTTCATTTGCGAAACATCTAAAAGTGTATGAATCAAAAGGCATATTATCGGCCACGATTTCTCTTGGTATTCCATGGACGGAAAATAGGTCTGTTATTTTAGAAATTACTTCGCTCGCCGTTTTATTCCTCAAGCGTATAATGTCGAAATATTTGGACAGATAGTCGGCTACTACAATATGTGGCTTGCCCTGAAAATCAAAAATATCCATGCCAATCTTATAGTACGGGAATGGAGGGATTTCATGGGAGATCAACGGTTCTTTTACGTTAGCTTTTCTATGACGTTGACATACGCTACACTTTGCTACCATATCCTCAATATCCTTGCTTATACCTGGCCAATAAACCAAGCTCCTAGCCTTAGCTTTGGTTTTTTCTATTCCAAGGTGAGCCGAGTGTAAGGTAGCCAATACTTGTTGTCTTAGCGTTAGAGGGACAAGTATTTTGTCATTAAAAAATATTAAATTATCTTCTATAATTAAATTGTCTTTATGTTTCCAGTAAAATTTAATTTCCTCTTTGAGTTGGCTTTTATTTTTAGGCCAGCCCATTTTTAAAACATGTAAAAGCTTACTCAAAACTGGATCCTTCAGAGTTTCATTTTTAAAAATTTGTTTTTTGTTTTCGCTTACATTTATTGTATGCACTATTTCATTAATATCTTCGATTTCAGGTACAGGATCTTTACTGGTGAGACAATTTCGTGATAATAAATCGGCGATTAACATATTTTTACCTGGAGTATAGTTAAACTTTAATCTGTATTTTAATAGCCTAAGCTTCATCCTTTGTAACCTAGCAGAATTTACTTTACCAATTTCTTTCGCATCTACTCCTAATAGCGGTTTATGGTCTGTTACTATTGTAACATTTCGCCCATAAATGAGTTGATGGAATCTGGTACACGCAAAGATAATCGCCAATAATTCTTTTTCTATTTGTGCATAATTGCACTCTGTAGGAGTTAAACTCCTTGATGCGAAATACACGGGTTTGTTGTCTTGCATAAGACAACATCCTAGCCCATACTGAGAGGCGTCTGCTTGTATTGTGATGTCTTTATTTACATCAAGAGGTTTTAAAAACGGGGCGTTTGTTATTGCCGCCTTTACTTTCGTTAAGCACATATCATGACTTGGAAGCCATTTAAATGAATTATCTTTTTTGAGAAGTTCCCTCATTGGTTGTGAAAGCTCTGCTAAACGTGGAACAAATTTCCTTAGGTAGTTTACCATACCCAGCAAGATTTGTAAATCTTTTTTATTTGATGGGGACTTTAAGTTATCTATGGCGTGTTTATAATTGGGGTCATACGTTATTCCCACATTTGAAATGACGTGGCCTAAATAATGTACTTTCTCTGTACGGAATTGTATTTTATTTTTATTAAATTTAATATTTTGCTCTCTTGCTCTCTTCATTACTTTTTCTAAAATTTCGTCATGCTCTTGTACTGTTGACCCTGCGATTAGAATATCATCTATATACACTATCACCCCGGGGATATCGGAAAAGTTTTTTTCGTTAAGTTTTTGAAAAACTTCAGGAGCACTTTTTATGCCAAAAGGAAGACGTTTGAAACGGAAACAGCCGAAAGGGGTTGAGAACGTGCATAACTTAGAAGAATCATTATCTAGCGAGACTTGCCAGTAACCTTCCTTCAAGTCTAATACTGTAAACAAACTCTTATTGGCCAGCTTTGTTGATATTTCATCAAACGTAGGAATGGGATATGGTTCATCAATGATTGCCTCATTTAGATATTTCGGGTCTAAGCATAGCCTGAGGTTTTTGTTTTTCTTTTCTACGACAACTAAATTCGAAACCCATTCAGTTGGTTCCTTAACTTCTGCAATTATGTCTTTTTCGCAAAGTGTGTCTAATTCTTGTTTGAGAGCGTCTAGCAGGGCTAGCGGTACCCTTCTTACCGGCCTTACTATCGGCTTAGCATTAGCGTTTATTTTGATTTTATATTCCTGTTTAAATTTACCTAGGCCTTCAAACACATCTTTATATTCCGCTAAAAAACAATATTTTGATTTTGAGATATGGTCTAGCCTTTTCAATAAATCCAGATCCAAGCATGACTGAAGACCTAAAATAGGCACTGCATTTTTGTTAACTATTATGAATTTTTGTTTTTTGGTTCGATTTTGCGTTTCACACTCTAACAGAGCAGATCCTACCGGCTTTATTTTCATTCCTCCATATACTTCAAGAATGATTTCGGTTTTATCTACTTTTGCCCCTCTAATTTTTTTGAAAACTGCCAATGGTAATATATTCGTTTCTGCCCCGGTATCTAATTTAAATTTAATATTTTCGCCATTTACGTGAATTTCTTTATACCATGCATTTTCAGAGCTATCAATATTTACTTTAGTTGTCACCGTGTCTATGACCAAATTATTTACACATTCAGTAACTTCACATACCTTGTTTTTTAGACAGCATGAAGCAAAGTGATTTCTTTTCCCGCATTTGTTACATATTTTGTTCCAGGCAGGACAGTTCCCTTTACAATGATTTTGCCCGCAAAATATACAATTTTTTATCGTTTGCATTTTCTGATGTTTCATCCTAGGATTTAAATTATTATTATTATTTTGACTTCTTGTTTGTAAATTAGTTTTATTTCTTGTATTACCTGCAAATGTTTTTCTACTATTACCTATACCTGAACTATGGTTTTTATTCTTGCCATTTCCAGCGGACATGTTTCCGTTGTTGCTGTTTATTGCGTTGATCGCCACGTCCTCTCCTTTGCTATATCTTTGGATTTGTGCTGATTGTTGACCTGATACCTCTGCTGCTCGTGCCATCTTCACTGCTTTTGCCTCGTCCAAATCTTCGACTTCGAGTAAACGTTTCTGCAAGTTTTTGTCCCTCACACCCAAGATGATCCGGTCCTTGATCATTCTTGACTCTTGATCACGAAAGTTGCATTCTCGAACCAATTTTTTTATGTCGACTAAAAAATCATCGAATGGCTCACCCACATTTTGATCTCTTGTGTGAAATTTGTAGCTGGCATAGGATTCATTGCTTTTTGGACTGCAAAACGACTCAAATGCTTGTACTACTTCTTTGTACGATTTTCGTTGAGCCTCGCTTAGTTTAAATGTATTGAACAGTTCCACCGCATCACGGCCAACTGCATTTAAGAAAATTGCAGCCTGTACCGAATCCGTTTTTTTGTCTAGTTCAGCTCCCACATAAAAATACTCAAAACTTTGCTTGAACATTCGCCATTGTTCGCTCAGGTTGCCGTTAACGTTCAGTGGCTCTACTTTTCTCAAAAAATCCATGTTTTTGTATACCGTTACGAACCGTACTTCCTTCGGTGGTCTACCACGTGGTTTTCTAATTTCTGGAACAGGCTTCTTTTTAGCAAGTCCCATTCATATCTCAAATATTCTCACTAAAACAGTGATTCTAGGTTTTTATTTTTTAGCTTTGCTCAACACTTTTAATTTTGAGATATCATAGATCAGATCAACTGATCAGCCTTTGATGCCACTATGTCACTTGTACCACTTTATGCCAATTAAGCCACCGCAATTTAATCCAATACCACTGATCTCCAAAATTTCCGCATCCTCGTCGCCATGTAGTATTTTTTAATGATAATTAAAAGACTTTTGGTACATTATTAAATTATTTTATTTAAGTCTAGATTAGGTGCCGTGGTGAGCTGTGTCTCACTTAGCTAACTTACTTCTGGAGACTGACTCGCTAACTGCTTTAGAGATACAGTTCTAAATACATTCAGTGTTGTTAACCTATCTCATATATACTACAGTTTGGCTTTTTCCTTCGGACCATTAAACACCATTTGTTGGCAATATTTGTACACAGTACTAGAAATAATGTTATTAGTTATGTTCTTTGCTATCGTTTTGGCTTAATTCTTCTTACCCTGGAAATTTAATTTGTTGTGAAGTGTTCATAATGGAAGATGAACTCTCGTTGATTTGGTGATCGGTATCTCCTTCTGATACACTGTCACTAGTTTTCCTTGATTTCTTTTTGTTGTTCCTAATCGAAAATGAACGCTCAGCAGTATGATAATCGGTATCTACTTCTGATATACTATCACTAGTTTGCCTGAAACTAGGGATCTCATTTTCTGACTCATTTCTATTCGAAAACATTTTCGATTGATTGTGGTCTTTATTTTTTCTCTGATTAACGTCAATTACAGCCAAAACCTCTTCATTTTGTGACTTTTCCTTGCTTACTTTTCTCTTCCTTTTAGGGAATCTTTTATGCAATTTTTTGCTCAAAACTCTGTTCATTTCAAAATCTTGTCGATCTCTAGGTAGTGATTGTATGTACTTACTATACACCGCCGCATAACTGTCGTGATTATGTTTTGACATCTCTTCGTACTTTGCTTTCTCGTCTTTATCTAAATTTTTCCATGCTTCGGCTACTGACTTAAAATTGTAACTAGCCTTCATACTGGTTTCTGTTTTATGTCCTAGAAACTCCTTCATAAAGATATTATAACCGGACATCCTTTTAGGACGCCCTTCATACTCCTCATAGATAGCAAGATCTTCTTTTGAAAGCATTTTCTCTGCCTTCTCGTACTGCTCCATATTAAGCTTCAAAATTAAATTTGTTTAAAACTTCAGAGAATTTAAGAATTCTGCAACTAATTACCTTTTCTCCTTCGTCAATTCCCAGAAATTGCAGAATACATTTCAATTTTTTGCTCTTTTCTAATGAGGCGTACATTCTTCTTGCGGTCGCCAAAGTGACTGTACAAAAATACGATTATAAAAATATTAATTAATGATAAACAATTCCGAAACTTACTAGTTGGATCCTTTTTTCTCCTAGATTCCCAAAACACATGTATAGGTTTAGTAGGTGTTGGTTTTTTCTTTTTTATTTTCTTTTCAATGCTAAACAACATAAATTAGAGTAAGGAAGTAAAATAGAAATAAATTCTTACTTATTAGTAGTGAAGCAATCCTCATGTGTTTTGAAGCTTTGCTTCCTTTGGGACGTTGTGCGGGAGATTCGTTCACAATTTCCGACGGTAACGAAAAAAAGTAACGAAAATTATTAGGCTAAATAACTTTCGAGGAATGCATTTTGGAGAAAAAAGCTTTAGACAAAAGTTTTAGGAATTTTCCCTGGCTATTCAATGGTGGCCGTAGATTTGACCTTGACCATGACCTTGAAGGTCATTTCTGGGTCAAGTTGACTTTTTTAAATTGGAACCCATATTTTTGACCACGGGAATGGAAAGTGTGGAAAATTTTACGTCCGACTATGACCTTCACCATGACCTCTAAGGTCATATCAAGGTCAAGATGGCACTTTAAAGAGGAACCTGCATTGTTACTGCGGATTTGTAAAGAGTGGCAGTTTCGCGTCCAAATGTGACCTTGACCACAACCTTGATCTTGACCATGACCTTGACCATGGCCTCGAAGGTCATATCAAGGCCAAGGTGGTTTTTTGAAGGGCAAACCATATTTTTGGCCACGGAAATGGCAAGACTATGACCTTGACCATGACCTCGAAGGTCATATCAGGGTCAAGATGTTTCTTTAAAGGGGAACGTCAAATTTTCCGCTCTTTCTCTTTCGGTATATACGTATATGACAATCTCGACAATCAAACTGACAAACGTGACAGTGTCTCTCTCTCTCTCTCTCTCTCTCTCTCTCTCTCTCTCTCTCTCTCTCTCTCTCTCCCCTCCAGTGTCGTGACGCATCGGCTATACATATATATTCTATATCTCTCTCTCTCTTTCTCGCTCGACATTCTATAAATATTAGTAGGAAGCAAAGCTTCCATCGGCCAGTCCCGCGACTGCCATGTTTTTTTTTTAATTAGTTTCGCTCTGGCCATATACTTCTCCTTTTCTTTGTCGCTGAGTTGTTTGAAGCGCTCCGCTGCCACCGTAACGAAAGCCCCTTTTTTATTGCCCCGGCCAACTTCTTTTCGTATTATATCTTTTTGTTCTTCGATAAAAAGGGAGAACGCAGTTTGCTTCTTTGGTAAAGGGAGCTCAATAACCTTCTCTAAATCGTCTAATATTTCTGCAAGTGTTCGAAATTTCCTTATCTTTGAAAGAAGATAATTGAACTGTTTCTGAACCTCCTTTTCTGATCTTTCCTCGGTTGAGACCTGAAATACGATAAAAGGATGGAATTTGAACACTATGATTAAATTTTGAATTTAATTTTTATAGCAAAACTTCAAAAAGGGGGTAAATTGAAAAATACATTTTGCCTTTCCTTCCAGGACTGGGAATCAATACTTAACCCCTTCTTACAAATAATGCGTGTATTTTTGACCCATTCTATTCACCCGGAGCGGATATTAGATGCTTCGACAAATGATTCGCATTTCCGACCCCTTAAGCGAATTTTTCGAGTAATTGCGCAAAAACTACCTGTCAGGGGTTAAGGACGGTTCTTTTATAGGTTATTAATTAATTACATTATTACTGTTTTTCCTATAAAAACTTAATATGGAGTTCGAAAATATCTGCTCGTTTTTCATGAAATGTTTTTTCAAACCGGTCGGGATTAGTTTTGCTTACACAATCGTCCATTCTCGACCTTTGGACGTTATACTAATTTCTACACACTGATTTTAAAGAATTTTTATTACATATTCATAAAAATATCTAATTTTAGATACTTAAAGGGGAAACTGTTTATCAAAAAATTGTCTTTCTCTCAAATCTCCACAGGAAAAATAAACAGGGGCTTACATTGCACAGTGCAGCGCGAGTGGTCAATTGCGTGAAACTGTAACTTGAGCAGTGTGAAATCACAACGTGCTGCGGACCCAGATTTTGTAAGATCTCAAAAGAACGTTCACTCCTAGAGAAGCTAGAAATTACCAGAGGACATTTAATTTTGCGATGATTGAACCTGTGGCTACTTCCGGTAGCAAGGGGCCACGCAGGAGTCTGATTATATCTCGCCTACCGTCTAATCTGACAAAATGACGCCAAACGCCTTACCCTTTTCCAGTTAATCAGGGCCACCCTGGTAGTGTTTCTACAATTTAGCTCAATAAAACATGAAACTTCCACACTACCTCAACTTCAAAGCCCAATATCTCAAGAAATATCGATGTTAGCGATTTGGTGTTCAAGGACTTTTTGGAGGAAATTGAATTTGCTACAAGTTTATAATATTCACTTTTTCTGTACCTCTTGTTGTTTACGAGATAGGGGCAAAAAGCGCGAATTTCGTGGGAAAATTGGGGTCAATGACCCGTACTACCTCGCTGGTGGGAGTTAGGGTTACACCGCAATGGACACTTTTGTAGAGCATTCAATTCTGAAGAAACCCTACCATTGCCCAAGATTGTGACATAAAATGCCTCTGAGTTGTAGAGATTTGAAGAAAAATAATCAAAGTTCACGTGTATTTTATATGGGAAATCTTTATGCGTCTTGGTCTGGTACTAAATATTATTTTTAAGGGCTCCAATTTTCAGGGAATGTTTGTTTAGGTATTAGCCACAAAATTTCGAGGTGGGACTGAAAAAAAAAAATTGTCGCGAAAAAAAAAGCACCCTAATATATATATATACTCTATACACTATATAAGATGTGACGTTAAACATTTTAAAAAGCTTTTCTTGTTTATTTTTTTAACTGTACAGGAACGCTTCATAGATGTCCAAGTCCACTAAAATTTTATCGAATGCAATTCATACATTAAATAATAATAAAAAAGCTTTTTCTACAGAACAGTTAGAGATGATAAATAAACAAATATGTTGTTTTTATAAAGTTCGAAATTTCTGGATTGCACATCTATTTACGTTATTTTTCAGAAGCATTAATGCAACAACGTCAAACTGTCTGGGACATATTTCTGGGTTATCATTCCGAAGTGAAATCGGAAATCTCTTCATTAGATATCTCGCTCTGGCTCAGCGAATTTTTTGTTCGCTGTAAAATAAAAAACTTATTAAGTAAAATAAAAGTTTAACAAGAAAGAAAATATTTTGTGTTTCCAAATTAATAGCAGCTATATACTGAAAATGCAAATATTAATTACCTTTGGGTTGCTTAGTGGAGGAGGACTTTTGAATTTGCCTCCAGCACTTTTCAAATATTTCTTCTTAGCTTTTTCATATTTTTTAGTTAGTTCTTCTTTCTCCTCAAAATTCAGTCGTTTAAATGCACGTTTGTGTAGTATTTTTTAATGATAATTAAAAGACTTTTGGTACATTATTAAATTATTTTATTTAAGTCTAGATTAGGTGCCGTGGTGAGCTGTGTCTCACTTAGCTAACTTACTTCTGGAGACTGACTCGCTAACTGCTTTAGAGATACAGTTCTAAATACATTCAGTGTTGTTAACCTATCTCATATATACTACACCTTCCCCTTTAATATAATTATGAGCTACTCTGCAATTCACACTTCAATTTGTAATTTCAATACTTCATATTATGTTTTTTTTATTCTAATTTAATTTGCTTACTTATGTGTATCTTGATTTATACCCATTAGCCTAATACTCCAAGAATTATTTTATTCATCTTTTCTCTTATTCTTATTCTCTTTTTTTTTTTTTTTTTTTAAATTCATAACTCCAACTATTACTAATCTCATATTCTTATGTACATAACTATTCACTTAGAACTTAGTCCTGCAATTTACATTTCATTTCGGGAGATGTCCTGTTTTTTTCCTTTTATTTATATTTATTTATTTTCTTTTTTACGTTATTATGAAAGTTCATGAGAGTTACTGAATGTGTCTTAAAAATTTAGAATTCCTTCGAATAGTATTACCATTTTTAGTCTTCACCAAATAGGAGCGAGGAGTTTTATGTTTTCCCACAATCATTGCCGCTTCCCATTTTGAATTATTATACAACCATATTTTTTCCCCTTTTTTAAATTCAGGCTTGTTTCTCGAATTCCTATCATAATACATTTTATTCTGCAAATTATTTTTCTCTGTAACTTTTGTGAATGCCCTATGATGCTCTTTATTATAAAGAGAAAGTTTTGCTGGTAAGAGGCTTCGAGTTTTTCTTCCAAATAGGAGCTCCACAGGTGAAAGAAGACTATTTTTTACTGGAGTATTCCTGTACTCCAATAGTACTTTCCACAATTCTTGTTTGCTTTCTTGTGCTTTCGACAGTAACGACTTTGATACTTGAACCATTCGCTCTGCAAATCCATTGGATTGCGGATAACGAGGGCTAGATGTAGTTATAAGAATGTCATTTTCATTTGCGAAACATCTAAAAGTGTATGAATCAAAAGGCATATTATCGGCCACGATTTCTCTTGGTATTCCATGGACGGAAAATAGGTCTGTTATTTTAGAAATTACTTCGCTCGCCGTTTTATTCCTCAAGCGTATAATGTCGAAATATTTGGACAGATAGTCGGCTACTACAATATGTGGCTTGCCCTGAAAATCAAAAATATCCATGCCAATCTTATAGTACGGGAATGGAGGGATTTCATGGGAGATCAACGGTTCTTTTACGTTAGCTTTTCTATGACGTTGACATACGCTACACTTTGCTACCATATCCTCAATATCCTTGCTTATACCTGGCCAATAAACCAAGCTCCTAGCCTTAGCTTTGGTTTTTTCTATTCCAAGGTGAGCCGAGTGTAAGGTAGCCAATACTTGTTGTCTTAGCGTTAGAGGGACAAGTATTTTGTCATTAAAAAATATTAAATTATCTTCTATAATTAAATTGTCTTTATGTTTCCAGTAAAATTTAATTTCCTCTTTGAGTTGGCTTTTATTTTTAGGCCAGCCCATTTTTAAAACATGTAAAAGCTTACTCAAAACTGGATCCTTCAGAGTTTCATTTTTAAAAATTTGTTTTTTGTTTTCGCTTACATTTATTGTATGCACTATTTCATTAATATCTTCGATTTCAGGTACAGGATCTTTACTGGTGAGACAATTTCGTGATAATAAATCGGCGATTAACATATTTTTACCTGGAGTATAGTTAAACTTTAATCTGTATTTTAATAGCCTAAGCTTCATCCTTTGTAACCTAGCAGAATTTACTTTACCAATTTCTTTCGCATCTACTCCTAATAGCGGTTTATGGTCTGTTACTATTGTAACATTTCGCCCATAAATGAGTTGATGGAATCTGGTACACGCAAAGATAATCGCCAATAATTCTTTTTCTATTTGTGCATAATTGCACTCTGTAGGAGTTAAACTCCTTGATGCGAAATACACGGGTTTGTTGTCTTGCATAAGACAACATCCTAGCCCATACTGAGAGGCGTCTGCTTGTATTGTGATGTCTTTATTTACATCAAGAGGTTTTAAAAACGGGGCGTTTGTTATTGCCGCCTTTACTTTCGTTAAGCACATATCATGACTTGGAAGCCATTTAAATGAATTATCTTTTTTGAGAAGTTCCCTCATTGGTTGTGAAAGCTCTGCTAAACGTGGAACAAATTTCCTTAGGTAGTTTACCATACCTAGCAAGATTTGTAAATCTTTTTTATTTGATGGGGACTTTAAGTTATCTATGGCGTGTTTATAATTGGGGTCATACGTTATTCCCACATTTGAAATGACGTGGCCTAAATAATGTACTTTCTCTGTACGGAATTGTATTTTATTTTTATTAAATTTAATATTTTGCTCTCTTGCTCTCTTCATTACTTTTTCTAAAATTTCGTCATGCTCTTGTACTGTTGACCCTGCGATTAGAATATCATCTATATACACTATCACCCCGGGGATATCGGAAAAGTTTTTTTCGTTAAGTTTTTGAAAAACTTCAGGAGCACTTTTTATGCCAAAAGGAAGACGTTTGAAACGGAAACAGCCGAAAGGGGTTGAGAACGTGCATAACTTAGAAGAATCATTATCTAGCGAGACTTGCCAGTAACCTTCCTTCAAGTCTAATACTGTAAACAAACTCTTATTGGCCAGCTTTGTTGATATTTCATCAAACGTAGGAATGGGATATGGTTCATCAATGATTGCCTCATTTAGATATTTCGGGTCTAAGCATAGCCTGAGGTTTTTGTTTTTCTTTTCTACGACAACTAAATTCGAAACCCATTCAGTTGGTTCCTTAACTTCTGCAATTATGTCTTTTTCGCAAAGTGTGTCTAATTCTTGTTTGAGAGCGTCTAGCAGGGCTAGCGGTACCCTTCTTACCGGCCTTACTATCGGCTTAGCATTAGCGTTTATTTTGATTTTATATTCCTGTTTAAATTTACCTAGGCCTTCAAACACATCTTTATATTCCGCTAAAAAACAATATTTTGATTTTGAGATATGGTCTAGCCTTTTCAATAAATCCAGATCCAAGCATGACTGAAGACCTAAAATAGGCACTGCATTTTTGTTAACTATTATGAATTTTTGTTTTTTGGTTCGATTTTGCGTTTCACACTCTAACAGAGCAGATCCTACCGGCTTTATTTTCATTCCTCCATATACTTCAAGAATGATTTCGGTTTTATCTACTTTTGCCCCTCTAATTTTTTTGAAAACTGCCAATGGTAATATATTCGTTTCTGCCCCGGTATCTAATTTAAATTTAATATTTTCGCCATTTACGTGAATTTCTTTATACCATGCATTTTCAGAGCTATCAATATTTACTTTAGTTGTCACCGTGTCTATGACCAAATTGTACGGTGGCTAAAGCCAGTTCTATGCTGGGATTCATCAAAAGATGGTCCCGTGAATTTTCTAATAAAACTGTCTTAAAACAGCTTTACTTTTGTTTTGTTAGACCAATTCTCGAATACGCGAGTCAAGTTTGGTCGCCCTATTATCAAGTCCATATCGATTTCGTCGAATCTGTGCAAAAAAAATTTGTCAGATTCGCTCTTAAGGATTTACCTTGGAGCAATCCAGTTCTTCTCCCTCCTTATAATGATCGTTTGAGGCTCCTCGATATGCACTCTCTGCTCAAGCGTCGGGAGATTGCAGACATTGTTTTTGTTCACCAATTATTAATTGGTAATATTGATTCAGCTTCCCTTAAAAGCGAATTCACTTTCAGATTGAACGAGCGTAATCTTAGGGTGGTGTCACTTCTGCAAACTAGTTTATGTAAAAATAACTATAGCTTTTTCCAGCCTATTAATCGCATGAGGTTAACTGTGAATAAGAATGCTGATTTGTTTGATGTTCGTGTCAGTAAGCATGCACTGAAGAAAAGTCTGCTTGGTGGTTGTGGTCGCATGTCTACTAACATCGGACCAAATGATGAATAATCAGTCATATGCTGCAGATTAATTCTGTTGTTTTACAAAGCTTTGACTAAGCTGATGGTCTGTTAATAAATTATTTACACATTCAGTAACTTCACATACCTTGTTTTTTAGACAGCATGAAGCAAAGTGATTTCTTTTCCCGCATTTGTTACATATTTTGTTCCAGGCAGGACAGTTCCCTTTACAATGATTTTGCCCGCAAAATATACAATTTTTTATCGTTTGCATTTTCTGATGTTTCATCCTAGGATTTAAATTATTATTATTATTTTGACTTCTTGTTTGTAAATTAGTTTTATTTCTTGTATTACCTGCAAATGTTTTTCTACTATTACCTATACCTGAACTATGGTTTTTATTCTTGCCATTTCCAGCGGACATGTTTCCGTTGTTGCTGTTTATTGCGTTGATCGCCACGTCCTCTCCTTTGCTATATCTTTGGATTTGTGCTGATTGTTGACCTGATACCTCTGCTGCTCGTGCCATCTTCACTGCTTTTGCCTCGTCCAAATCTTCGACTTCGAGTAAACGTTTCTGCAAGTTTTTGTCCCTCACACCCAAGATGATCCGGTCCTTGATCATTCTTGACTCTTGATCACGAAAGTTGCATTCTCGAACCAATTTTTTTATGTCGACTAAAAAATCATCGAATGGCTCACCCACATTTTGATCTCTTGTGTGAAATTTGTAGCTGGCATAGGATTCATTGCTTTTTGGACTGCAAAACGACTCAAATGCTTGTACTACTTCTTTGTACGATTTTCGTTGAGCCTCGCTTAGTTTAAATGTATTGAACAGTTCCACCGCATCACGGCCAACTGCATTTAAGAAAATTGCAGCCTGTACCGAATCCGTTTTTTTGTCTAGTTCAGCTCCCACATAAAAATACTCAAAACTTTGCTTGAACATTCGCCATTGTTCGCTCAGGTTGCCGTTAACGTTCAGTGGCTCTACTTTTCTCAAAAAATCCATGTTTTTGTATACCGTTACGAACCGTACTTCCTTCGGTGGTCTACCACGTGGTTTTCTAATTTCTGGAACAGGCTTCTTTTTAGCAAGTCCCATTCATATCTCAAATATTCTCACTAAAACAGTGATTCTAGGTTTTTATTTTTTAGCTTTGCTCAACACTTTTAATTTTGAGATATCATAGATCAGATCAACTGATCAGCCTTTGATGCCACTATGTCACTTGTACCACTTTATGCCAATTAAGCCACCGCAATTTAATCCAATACCACTGATCTCCAAAATTTCCGCATCCTCGTCGCCATGTAGTATTTTTTAATGATAATTAAAAGACTTTTGGTACATTATTAAATTATTTTATTTAAGTCTAGATTAGGTGCCGTGGTGAGCTGTGTCTCACTTAGCTAACTTACTTCTGGAGACTGACTCGCTAACTGCTTTAGAGATACAGTTCTAAATACATTCAGTGTTGTTAACCTATCTCATATATACTACAGTTTGGCTTTTTCCTTCGGACCATTAAACACCATTTGTTGGCAATATTTGTACACAGTACTAGAAATAATGTTATTAGTTATGTTCTTTGCTATCGTTTTGGCTTAATTCTTCTTACCCTGGAAATTTAATTTGTTGTGAAGTGTTCATAATGGAAGATGAACTCTCGTTGATTTGGTGATCGGTATCTCCTTCTGATACACTGTCACTAGTTTTCCTTGATTTCTTTTTGTTGTTCCTAATCGAAAATGAACGCTCAGCAGTATGATAATCGGTATCTACTTCTGATATACTATCACTAGTTTGCCTGAAACTAGGGATCTCATTTTCTGACTCATTTCTATTCGAAAACATTTTCGATTGATTGTGGTCTTTATTTTTTCTCTGATTAACGTCAATTACAGCCAAAACCTCTTCATTTTGTGACTTTTCCTTGCTTACTTTTCTCTTCCTTTTAGGGAATCTTTTATGCAATTTTTTGCTCAAAACTCTGTTCATTTCAAAATCTTGTCGATCTCTAGGTAGTGATTGTATGTACTTACTATACACCGCCGCATAACTGTCGTGATTATGTTTTGACATCTCTTCGTACTTTGCTTTCTCGTCTTTATCTAAATTTTTCCATGCTTCGGCTACTGACTTAAAATTGTAACTAGCCTTCATACTGGTTTCTGTTTTATGTCCTAGAAACTCCTTCATAAAGATATTATAACCGGACATCCTTTTAGGACGCCCTTCATACTCCTCATAGATAGCAAGATCTTCTTTTGAAAGCATTTTCTCTGCCTTCTCGTACTGCTCCATATTAAGCTTCAAAATTAAATTTGTTTAAAACTTCAGAGAATTTAAGAATTCTGCAACTAATTACCTTTTCTCCTTCGTCAATTCCCAGAAATTGCAGAATACATTTCAATTTTTTGCTCTTTTCTAATGAGGCGTACATTCTTCTTGCGGTCGCCAAAGTGACTGTACAAAAATACGATTATAAAAATATTAATTAATGATAAACAATTCCGAAACTTACTAGTTGGATCCTTTTTTCTCCTAGATTCCCAAAACACATGTATAGGTTTAGTAGGTGTTGGTTTTTTCTTTTTTATTTTCTTTTCAATGCTAAACAACATAAATTAGAGTAAGGAAGTAAAATAGAAATAAATTCTTACTTATTAGTAGTGAAGCAATCCTCATGTGTTTTGAAGCTTTGCTTCCTTTGGGACGTTGTGCGGGAGATTCGTTCACAATTTCCGACGGTAACGAAAAAAAGTAACGAAAATTATTAGGCTAAATAACTTTCGAGGAATGCATTTTGGAGAAAAAAGCTTTAGACAAAAGTTTTAGGAATTTTCCCTGGCTATTCAATGGTGGCCGTAGATTTGACCTTGACCATGACCTTGAAGGTCATTTCTGGGTCAAGTTGACTTTTTTAAATTGGAACCCATATTTTTGACCACGGGAATGGAAAGTGTGGAAAATTTTACGTCCGACTATGACCTTCACCATGACCTCTAAGGTCATATCAAGGTCAAGATGGCACTTTAAAGAGGAACCTGCATTGTTACTGCGGATTTGTAAAGAGTGGCAGTTTCGCGTCCAAATGTGACCTTGACCACAACCTTGATCTTGACCATGACCTTGACCATGGCCTCGAAGGTCATATCAAGGCCAAGGTGGTTTTTTGAAGGGCAAACCATATTTTTGGCCACGGAAATGGCAAGACTATGACCTTGACCATGACCTCGAAGGTTATATCAGGGTCAAGATGTTTCTTTAAAGGGGAACGTCAAATTTTCCGCTCTTTCTCTTTCGGTATATACGTATATGACAATCTCGACAATCAAACGGACAAACGTGACAGTGTCTCTCTCTCTCTCTCTCTCTCTCTCTCTCTCTCTCTCTCTCTCTCTCTCTCTCTCTCTCTCTCTCTCTCCTTCCAGTGTCGTGACGCATCGGCTATACATATATATTCTATATCTCTCTCTCTCTTTCTCGCTCGACATTCTATAAATATTAGTAGGAAGCAAAGCTTCCATCGGCCAGTCCCGCGACTGCCATGTTTTTTTTTTAATTAGTTTCGCTCTGGCCATATACTTCTCCTTTTCTTTGTCGCTGAGTTGTTTGAAGCGCTCCGCTGCCACCGTAACGAAAGCCCCTTTTTTATTGCCCCGGCCAACTTCTTTTCGTATTATATCTTTTTGTTCTTCGATAAAAAGGGAGAACGCAGTTTGCTTCTTTGGTAAAGGGAGCTCAATAACCTTCTCTAAATCGTCTAATATTTCTGCAAGTGTTCGAAATTTCCTTATCTTTGAAAGAAGATAATTGAACTGTTTCTGAACCTCCTTTTCTGATCTTTCCTCGGTTGAGACCTGAAATACGATAAAAGGATGGAATTTGAACACTATGATTAAATTTTGAATTTAATTTTTATAGCAAAACTTCAAAAAGGGGGTAAATTGAAAAATACATTTTGCCTTTCCTTCCAGGACTGGGAATCAATACTTAACCCCTTCTTACAAATAATGCGTGTATTTTTGACCCATTCTATTCACCCGGAGCGGATATTAGATGCTCCGACAAATGATTCGCATTTCCGACCCCTTAAGCGAATTTTTCGAGTAATTGCGCAAAAACTACCTGTCAGGGGTTAAGGACGGTTCTTTTATAGGTTATTAATTAATTACATTATTACTGTTTTTCCTATAAAAACTTAATATGGAGTTCGAAAATATCTGCTCGTTTTTCATGAAATGTTTTTTCAAACCGGTCGGGATTAGTTTTGCTTACACAATCGTCCATTCTCGACCTTTGGACGTTATACTAATTTCTACACACTGATTTTAAAGAATTTTTATTACATATTCATAAAAATATCTAATTTTAGATACTTAAAGGGGAAACTGTTTATCAAAAAATTGTCTTTCTCTCAAATCTCCACAGGAAAAATAAACAGGGGCTTACATTGCACAGTGCAGCGCGAGTGGTCAATTGCGTGAAACTGTAACTTGAGCAGTGTGAAATCACAACGTGCTGCGGACCCAGATTTTGTAAGATCTCAAAAGAACGTTCACTCCTAGAGAAGCTAGAAATTACCAGAGGACATTTAATTTTGCGATGATTGAACCTGTGGCTACTTCCGGTAGCAAGGGGCCACGCAGGAGTCTGATTATATCTCGCCTACCGTCTAATCTGACAAAATGACGCCAAACGCCTTACCGTTTTCCAGTTAATCAGGGCCACCCTGGTAGTGTTTCTACAATTTAGCTCAATAAAACATGAAACTTCCACACTACCTCAACTTCAAAGCCCAATATCTCAAGAAATATCGATGTTAGCGATTTGGTGTTCAAGGACTTTTTGGAGGAAATTGAATTTGCTACAAGTTTATAATATTCACTTTTTCTGTACCTCTTGTTGTTTACGAGATAGGGGCAAAAAGCGCGAATTTCGTGGGAAAATTGGGGTCAATGACCCGTACTACCTCGCTGGTGGGAGTTAGGGTTACACCGCAATGGACACTTTTGTAGAGCATTCAATTCTGAAGAAACCCTACCATTGCCCAAGATTGTGACATAAAATGCCTCTGAGTTGTAGAGATTTGAAGAAAAATAATCAAAGTTCACGTGTATTTTATATGGGAAATCTTTATGCGTCTTGGTCTGGTACTAAATATTATTTTTAAGGGCTCCAATTTTCAGGGAATGTTTGTTTAGGTATTAGCCACAAAATTTCGAGGTGGGACTGAAAAAAAAAAATTGTCGCGAAAAAAAAAGCACCCTAATATATATATATACTCTATACACTATATAAGATGTGACGTTAAACATTTTAAAAAGCTTTTCTTGTTTATTTTTTTAACTGTACAGGAACGCTTCATAGATGTCCAAGTCCACTAAAATTTTATCGAATGCAATTCATACATTAAATAATAATAAAAAAGCTTTTTCTACAGAACAGTTAGAGATGATAAATAAACAAATATGTTGTTTTTATAAAGTTCGAAATTTCTGGATTGCACATCTATTTACGTTATTTTTCAGAAGCATTAATGCAACAACGTCAAACTGTCTGGGACATATTTCTGGGTTATCATTCCGAAGTGAAATCGGAAATCTCTTCATTAGATATCTCGCTCTGGCTCAGCGAATTTTTTGTTCGCTGTAAAATAAAAAACTTATTAAGTAAAATAAAAGTTTAACAAGAAAGAAAATATTTTGTGTTTCCAAATTAATAGCAGCTATATACTGAAAATGCAAATATTAATTACCTTTGGGTTGCTTAGTGGAGGAGGACTTTTGAATTTGCCTCCAGCACTTTTCAAATATTTCTTCTTAGCTTTTTCATATTTTTTAGTTAGTTCTTCTTTCTCCTCAAAATTCAGTCGTTTAAATGCACGTTTGGCTTTTTCCTTCGGACCATTAAACACCATTTGTTGGCAATATTTGTACACAGTACTAGAAATAATGTTATTAGTTATGTTCTTTGCTATCGTTTTGGCTTAATTCTTCTTACCCTGGAAATTTAATTTGTTGTGAAGTGTTCATAATGGAAGATGAACTCTCGTTGATTTGGTGATCGGTATCTCCTTCTGATACACTGTCACTAGTTTTCCTTGATTTCTTTTTGTTGTTCCTAATCGAAAATGAACGCTCAGCAGTATGATAATCGGTATCTACTTCTGATATACTATCACTAGTTTGCCTGAAACTAGGGATTTCATTTTCTGACTCATTTCTATTCGAAAACATTTTCGATTGATTGTGGTCTTTATTTTTTCTCTGATTAACGTCAATTACAGCCAAAACCTCTTCATTTTGTGACTTTTCCTTGCTTACTTTTCTCTTCCTTTTAGGGAATCTTTTATGCAATTTTTTGCTCAAAACTCTGTTCATTTCAAAATCTTGTCGATCTCTAGGTAGTGATTGTATGTACTTACTATACACCGCCGCATAACTGTCGTGATTATGTTTTGACATCTCTTCGTACTTTGCTTTCTCGTCTTTATCTAAATTTTTCCATGCTTCGGCTACTGACTTAAAATTGTAACTAGCCTTCATACTGGTTTCTGTTTTATGTCCTAGAAACTCCTTCATAAAGATATTATAACCGGACATCCTTTTAGGACGCCCTTCATACTCCTCATAGATAGCAAGATCTTCTTTTGAAAGCATTTTCTCTGCCTTCTCGTACTGCTCCATATTAAGCTTCAAAATTAAATTTGTTTAAAACTTCAGAGAATTTAAGAATTCTGCAACTAATTACCTTTTCTCCTTCGTCAATTCCCAGAAATTGCAGAATACATTTCAATTTTTTGCTCTTTTCTAATGAGGCGTACATTCTTCTTGCGGTCGCCAAAGTGACTGTACAAAAATACGATTATAAAAATATTAATTAATGATAAACAATTCCGAAACTTACTAGTTGGATCCTTTTTTCTCCTAGATTCCCAAAACACATGTATAGGTTTAGTAGGTGTTGGTTTTTTCTTTTTTATTTTCTTTTCAATGCTAAACAACATAAATTAGAGTAAGGAAGTAAAATAGAAATAAATTCTTACTTATTAGTAGTGAAGCAATCCTCATGTGTTTTGAAGCTTTGCTTCCTTTGGGACGTTGTGCGGGAGATTCGTTCACAATTTCCGACGGTAACGAAAAAAAGTAACGAAAATTATTAGGCTAAATAACTTTCGAGGAATGCATTTTGGAGAAAAAAGCTTTAGACAAAAGTTTTAGGAATTTTCCCTGGCTATTCAATGGTGGCCGTAGATTTGACCTTGACCATGACCTTGAAGGTCATTTCTGGGTCAAGTTGACTTTTTTAAATTGGAACCCATATTTTTGACCACGGGAATGGAAAGTGTGGAAAATTTTACGTCCGACTATGACCTTCACCATGACCTCTAAGGTCATATCAAGGTCAAGATGGCACTTTAAAGAGGAACCTGCATTGTTACTGCGGATTTGTAAAGAGTGGCAGTTTCGCGTCCAAATGTGACCTTGACCACAACCTTGATCTTGACCATGACCTTGACCATGGCCTCGAAGGTCATATCAAGGCCAAGGTGGTTTTTTGAAGGGCAAACCATATTTTTGGGCACGGAAATGGCAAGACTATGACCTTGACCATGACCTCGAAGGTCATATCAGGGTCAAGATGTTTCTTTAAAGGGGAACGTCAAATTTTCCGCTCTTTCTCTTTCGGTATATACGTATATGACAATCTCGACAATCAAACTGACAAACGTGACAGTGTCTCTCTCTCTCTCTCTCTCTCTCTCTCTCTCTCTCTCTCTCTCTCTCTCTCTCTCTCTCTCTCCCCTCCAGTGTCGTGACGCATCGGCTATACATATATATTCTATATCTCTCTCTCTCTTTCTCGCTCGACATTCTATAAATATTAGTAGGAAGCAAAGCTTCCATCGGCCAGTCCCGCGACTGCCATGTTTTTTTTTTAATTAGTTTCGCTCTGGCCATATACTTCTCCTTTTCTTTGTCGCTGAGTTGTTTGAAGCGCTCCGCTGCCACCGTAACGAAAGCCCCTTTTTTATTGCCCCGGCCAACTTCTTTTCGTATTATATCTTTTTGTTCTTCGATAAAAAGGGAGAACGCAGTTTGCTTCTTTGGTAAAGGGAGCTCAATAACCTTCTCTAAATCGTCTAATATTTCTGCAAGTGTTCGAAATTTCCTTATCTTTGAAAGAAGATAATTGAACTGTTTCTGAACCTCCTTTTCTGATCTTTCCTCGGTTGAGACCTGAAATACGATAAAAGGATGGAATTTGAACACTATGATTAAATTTTGAATTTAATTTTTATAGCAAAACTTCAAAAAGGGGGTAAATTGAAAAATACATTTTGCCTTTCCTTCCAGGACTGGGAATCAATACTTAACCCCTTCTTACAAATAATGCGTGTATTTTTGACCCATTCTATTCACCCGGAGCGGATATTAGATGCTTCGACAAATGATTCGCATTTCCGACCCCTTAAGCGAATTTTTCGAGTAATTGCGCAAAAACTACCTGTCAGGGGTTAAGGACGGTTCTTTTATAGGTTATTAATTAATTACATTATTACTGTTTTTCCTATAAAAACTTAATATGGAGTTCGAAAATATCTGCTCGTTTTTCATGAAATGTTTTTTCAAACCGGTCGGGATTAGTTTTGCTTACACAATCGTCCATTCTCGACCTTTGGACGTTATACTAATTTCTACACACTGATTTTAAAGAATTTTTATTACATATTCATAAAAATATCTAATTTTAGATACTTAAAGGGGAAACTGTTTATCAAAAAAATTGTCTTTCTCTCAAATCTCCACAGGAAAAATAAACAGGGGCTTACATTGCACAGTGCAGCGCGAGTGGTCAATTGCGTGAAACTGTAACTTGAGCAGTGTGAAATCACAACGTGCTGCGGACCCAGATTTTGTAAGATCTCAAAAGAACGTTCACTCCTAGAGAAGCTAGAAATTACCAGAGGACATTTAATTTTGCGATGATTGAACCTGTGGCTACTTCCGGTAGCAAGGGGCCACGCAGGAGTCTGATTATATCTCGCCTACCGTCTAATCTGACAAAATGACGCCAAACGCCTTACCCTTTTCCAGTTAATCAGGGCCACCCTGGTAGTGTTTCTACAATTTAGCTCAATAAAACATGAAACTTCCACACTACCTCAACTTCAAAGCCCAATATCTCAAGAAATATCGATGTTAGCGATTTGGTGTTCAAGGACTTTTTGGAGGAAATTGAATTTGCTACAAGTTTATAATATTCACTTTTTCTGTACCTCTTGTTGTTTACGAGATAGGGGCAAAAAGCGCGAATTTCGTGGGAAAATTGGGGTCAATGACCCGTACTACCTCGCTGGTGGGAGTTAGGGTTACACCGCAATGGACACTTTTGTAGAGCATTCAATTCTGAAGAAACCCTACCATTGCCCAAGATTGTGACATAAAATGCCTCTGAGTTGTAGAGATTTGAAGAAAAATAATCAAAGTTCACGTGTATTTTATATGGGAAATCTTTATGCGTCTTGGTCTGGTACTAAATATTATTTTTAAGGGCTCCAATTTTCAGGGAATGTTTGTTTAGGTATTAGCCACAAAATTTCGAGGTGGGACTGAAAAAAAAAAATTGTCGCGAAAAAAAAAGCACCCTAATATATATATATACTCTATACACTATATAAGATGTGACGTTAAACATTTTAAAAAGCTTTTCTTGTTTATTTTTTTAACTGTACAGGAACGCTTCATAGATGTCCAAGTCCACTAAAATTTTATCGAATGCAATTCATACATTAAATAATAATAAAAAAGCTTTTTCTACAGAACAGTTAGAGATGATAAATAAACAAATATGTTGTTTTTATAAAGTTCGAAATTTCTGGATTGCACATCTATTTACGTTATTTTTCAGAAGCATTAATGCAACAACGTCAAACTGTCTGGGACATATTTCTGGGTTATCATTCCGAAGTGAAATCGGAAATCTCTTCATTAGATATCTCGCTCTGGCTCAGCGAATTTTTTGTTCGCTGTAAAATAAAAAACTTATTAAGTAAAATAAAAGTTTAACAAGAAAGAAAATATTTTGTGTTTCCAAATTAATAGCAGCTATATACTGAAAATGCAAATATTAATTACCTTTGGGTTGCTTAGTGGAGGAGGACTTTTGAATTTGCCTCCAGCACTTTTCAAATATTTCTTCTTAGCTTTTTCATATTTTTTAGTTAGTTCTTCTTTCTCCTCAAAATTCAGTCGTTTAAATGCACGTTTGGCTTTTTCCTTCGGACCATTAAACACCATTTGTTGGCAATATTTGTACACAGTACTAGAAATAATGTTATTAATTATGTTCTTTGCTATCGTTTTGGCTTAATTCTTCTTACCCTGGAAATTTAATTTGTTGTGAAGTGTTCATAATGGAAGATGAACTCTCGTTGATTTGGTGATCGGTATCTCCTTCTGATACACTGTCACTAGTTTTCCTTGATTTCTTTTTGTTGTTCCTAATCGAAAATGAACGCTCAGCAGTATGATAATCGGTATCTACTTCTGATATACTATCACTAGTTTGCCTGAAACTAGGGATCTCATTTTCTGACTCATTTCTATTCGAAAACATTTTCGATTGATTGTGGTCTTTATTTTTTCTCTGATTAACGTCAATTACAGCCAAAACCTCTTCATTTTGTGACTTTTCCTTGCTTACTTTTCTCTTCCTTTTAGGGAATCTTTTATGCAATTTTTTGCTCAAAACTCTGTTCATTTCAAAATCTTGTCGATCTCTAGGTAGTGATTGTATGTACTTACTATACACCGCCGCATAACTGTCGTGATTATGTTTTGACATCTCTTCGTACTTTGCTTTCTCGTCTTTATCTAAATTTTTCCATGCTTCGGCTACTGACTTAAAATTGTAACTAGCCTTCATACTGGTTTCTGTTTTATGTCCTAGAAACTCCTTCATAAAGATATTATAACCGGACATCCTTTTAGGACGCCCTTCATACTCCTCATAGATAGCAAGATCTTCTTTTGAAAGCATTTTCTCTGCCTTCTCGTACTGCTCCATATTAAGCTTCAAAATTAAATTTGTTTAAAACTTCAGAGAATTTAAGAATTCTGCAACTAATTACCTTTTCTCCTTCGTCAATTCCCAGAAATTGCAGAATACATTTCAATTTTTTGCTCTTTTCTAATGAGGCGTACATTCTTCTTGCGGTCGCCAAAGTGACTGTACAAAAATACGATTATAAAAATATTAATTAATGATAAACAATTCCGAAACTTACTAGTTGGATCCTTTTTTCTCCTAGATTCCCAAAACACATGTATAGGTTTAGTAGGTGTTGGTTTTTTCTTTTTTATTTTCTTTTCAATGCTAAACAACATAAATTAGAGTAAGGAAATAAAATAGAAATAAATTCTTACTTATTAGTAGTGAAGCAATCCTCATGTGTTTTGAAGCTTTGCTTCCTTTGGGACGTTGTGCGGGAGATTCGTTCACAATTTCCGACGGTAACGAAAAAAAGTAACGAAAATTATTAGGCTAAATAACTTTCGAGGAATGCATTTTGGAGAAAAAAGCTTTAGACAAAAGTTTTAGGAATTTTCCCTGGCTATTCAATGGTGGCCGTAGATTTGACCTTGACCATGACCTTGAAGGTCATTTCTGGGTCAAGTTGACTTTTTTAAATTGGAACCCATATTTTTGACCACGGGAATGGAAAGTGTGGAAAATTTTACGTCCGACTATGACCTTCACCATGACCTCTAAGGTCATATCAAGGTCAAGATGGCACTTTAAAGAGGAACCTGCATTGTTACTGCGGATTTGTAAAGAGTGGCAGTTTCGCGTCCAAATGTGACCTTGACCACAACCTTGATCTTGACCATGACCTTGACCATGGCCTCGAAGGTCATATCAAGGCCAAGGTGGTTTTTTGAAGGGCAAACCATATTTTTGGCCACGGAAATGGCAAGACTATGACCTTGACCATGACCTCGAAGGTCATATCAGGGTCAAGATGTTTCTTTAAAGGGGAACGTCAAATTTTCCGCTCTTTCTCTTTCGGTATATACGTATATGACAATCTCGACAATCAAACTGACAAACGTGACAGTGTCTCTCTCTCTCTCTCTCTCTCTCTCTCTCTCTCTCACTCTCTCTCTCTCTCTCTCTCTCTCCCCTCCAGTGTCGTGACGCATCGGCTATACATATATATTCTATATCTCTCTCTCTCTTTCTCGCTCGACATTCTATAAATATTAGTAGGAAGCAAAGCTTCCATCGGCCAGTCCCGCGACTGCCATGTTTTTTTTTTAATTAGTTTCGCTCTGGCCATATACTTCTCCTTTTCTTTGTCGCTGAGTTGTTTGAAGCGCTCCGCTGCCACCGTAACGAAAGCCCCTTTTTTATTGCCCCGGCCAACTTCTTTTCGTATTATATCTTTTTGTTCTTCGATAAAAAGGGAGAACGCAGTTTGCTTCTTTGGTAAAGGGAGCTCAATAACCTTCTCTAAATCGTCTAATATTTCTGCAAGTGTTCGAAATTTCCTTATCTTTGAAAGAAGATAATTGAACTGTTTCTGAACCTCCTTTTCAGATCTTTCCTCGGTTGAGACCTGAAATACGATAAAAGGATGGAATTTGAACACTATGATTAAATTTTGAATTTAATTTTTATAGCAAAACTTCAAAAAGGGGGTAAATTGAAAAATACATTTTGCCTTTCCTTCCAGGACTGGGAATCAATACTTAACCCCTTCTTACAAATAATGCGTGTATTTTTGACCCATTCTATTCACCCGGAGCGGATATTAGATGCTTCGACAAATGATTCGCATTTCCGACCCCTTAAGCGAATTTTTCGAGTAATTGCGCAAAAACTACCTGTCAGGGGTTAAGGACGGTTCTTTTATAGGTTATTAATTAATTACATTATTACTGTTTTTCCTATAAAAACTTAATATGGAGTTCGAAAATATCTGCTCGTTTTTCATAAAATGTTTTTTCAAACCGGTCGGGATTAGTTTTGCTTACACAATCGTCCATTCTCGACCTTTGGACGTTATACTAATTTCTACACACTGTTATGGTCAGGGAATCAAAAGGCTGAAATTTCAAAACTTAAAAATTTTTTCTTTCGTCGACGCCTATGGCCCTCGGCTACAAGTTGCCCCTCAATATTCCAAAAATTTTAGTAACGGCGGCACTGTTGACCACCGCTCGAAACTCCGCCCCTTGAGTTTCGAGCGAAGAATTTTGGTCGCTGTCCAAGCAAAAATTTCACCAAAATTCGCCGCCCGAAACTCGAGGAACGGTAAAAGAAGAGCCAAAAATCCCGGACCGAACGCCGTCGAGTTGTCTATATTTCGGTCGCATACAAAATTTTTCTCGGACCGAGCGCCGTGGAGCCTTCTATTTGTCGGTCGGGTACAAAGATTTTTTCGGACCGAGCAAGGAGTGATACGGAAAGCTCGCCGGCCGGATATTTCGCATCACGAGTAGCGAGGCGAGATCCCGCTGTCGCTGGCTCACACAGCTGCTGCGAGCGGACGATTGGCTGACGGCGCAGTTGTGTGAGTGGGCGACACCGGGATCGCGAACGGCTGATTTGGTGTCGTCGAGGAGTTTGGTAAAGTCTTTGATCGCGGTCGGATGTTCTCTGCGTGCGGTCCGTCCCAGTTTTTTTTGGACTTTAACTTTTAATCCTCCAACATCCAAAGTATTCCCGGAGACAGTTTTATATTTTCCGATCGCAACAAAAAGGGGATTTCCGCGGCAGTTTTTTTTGTGGGCGCGGTTCACGCGAAAATTAAAAGCTTTTCCGCCGCATTAAAGCGATTAAAATGAGTTCACCGGAGGACGATCAATTCAAGTGGGGGGAACAGCGTGAAGCCTGAAAATTATAAAAAAAAAAAAAAATTAAAATCACAGTGCACTTTTATTCTAAACTAAAAATAATACTTACCGTTCCTGTTTTTTTTTCGTGTGAAGACGGTAGAACCTGGAAAATTTCAGAAAATTCATGTTACAGTGTAACGGTAATCAAATTTACAGATGTTATATTTACCGTTGACTCCCCTGTTCGGTGGAAAGTGCTGAACCTGAAATGAAGAGAAGAGAAAAAATTTTTTGCGAGATAAATATATTCACGAATTAAAAACAAAAATTTTATACTTACCATTCTCCTTTTCCTTTTTTTTCTGTCGTGTGTGAAGACTAGAAAATCCGAAATTAAACAAAAAAAAAAAAATTTAAGAATGAAAACTTACAGTGTAAGCTTATTCAAAAATTTAAAAATGTTATCACTGCTAGTTCTTTTCTTGTGAGGAGTGTGCAACCTGAAAAAAAAAAAAAAGAAATTAAGACGCATCATTTTAAACTATTATACATCCTAATTTGTTTCTGTGACGAGTGCGAAGCCTGAAATTAAAAGTTTAAAAATCATAATATAACTAGTCATAATGTGCCGACATTCAACAAAAAAAAAAAAAAAAAAACTGTTATACTTACGATATTGTTGTGAAGACTGTGAAATCTGAAAATTAAAAATATAAAATTTAATTATATCTATATTCGAAAATTAAAGATTAAAATGTTTATTCTTACCCTAGTTTGGTGAAGACTGTGAAATCTGAAAATTAAAAATAGAAAATTTAATTATATTTATATTCGAAAATTAAAGATTAAAATGTTTATTCTTACCCTAGTTTGGTGAAGACTGTGAAATCTGAAAATTAAAAATAGAAAATTTAATTATATCTATATTCGAAAATTAAAGATTAAAATGTTTATTCTTACCCTAGTTTGGTGAAGACTGTGAAATCTGAAAATTAAAAATAGAAAATTTAATTATATCTATATTCGAAAATTAAAAATTAAAATGTTTATTCTTACCCTAGTTTGGTGAAGACTGTGAAATCTGAAAATTAAAAATAGAAAATTTAATTATATTTATATTCGAAAATTAAAGATTAAAATGTTTATTCTTACCCTAGTTTGGTGAAGACTGTGAAATCTGAAAATTAAAAATAGAAAATTTAATTATATCTATATTCGAAAATTAAAGATTAAAATGTTTATTCTTACCCTAGTTTGGTGAAGACTGTGAAATCTGAAAATTAAAAATAGAAAATTTAATTATATCTATATTCGAAAATTAAAGATTAAAATGTTTATTCTTACCCTAGTTTGGTGAAGACTGTGAAATCTGAAAATTAAAAATAGAAAATTTAATTATATCTATATTCGAAAATTAAAAATTAAAATGTTTATTCTTACCCTAGTTTGGTGAAGACTGTGAAATCTGAAAATTAAAAATAGAAAATTTAATTATATTTATATTCGAAAATTAAAGATTAAAATGTTTATTCTTACCCTAGTTTGGTGAAGACTGTGAAATCTGAAAATTAAAAATAGAAAATTTAATTATATCTATATTCGAAAATTAAAGATTAAAATGTTTATTCTTACCCTAGTTTGGTGAAGACTGTGAAATCTGAAAATTAAAAATAGAAAATTTAATTATATCTATATTCGAAAATTAAAGATTAAAATGTTTATTCTTAGCCTAGTTTGGTGAAGACTGTGAAATCTGAAAATTAAAAATAGAAAATTTAATTATATTTATATTCGAAAATTAAAGATTAAAATGTTTATTCTTACCCTAGTTTGGTGAAGACTGTGAAATCTGAAAATTAAAATAGAAAATTTAATTATATCTATATTCGAAAATTAAAAATTAACATGTTTATACTTACCATAATTTGGTGAAGACTGTGAGACCTGAAATAAAAAAAAAAAAAAAAATTAAAAATATTCAAACATTTACGTTATAATTATTATTAACACCAATTAAAAAGAAAAAAAAAAAAGAAAAAAAAAGAGGAAGAACAAATGGGGCATCAGCATCTTCGGCAGCGGCGTCATCATCACCATCATCAGCAGCAGCGTCATCATCAGCAGCAGCGTCATCATCACCATCATCAGCAGCAGCATCATCAACACCATCAGCAGCAGCAACAACGGCGGCCGCCCACCGTTTAAATATATTAAGAATTTAGGCTTAATTTTAAACAAAAAGAAAAGAAAAGAAAATAACAATAAATAAGGTATGTTGATCCTAAGCTAATTTTTTTATATACCTTCCCTGCATCCTCTCGCCTCATCTTATTTTCAGCCTCGTACGGTGTAGTTGTATTTATTATTGGGACCTCCCCTAAATTTTGGGCCTGGGGAAGGTCATTTGGGCGGTTTGGGGCTAGGCCAGGTGGGGGATCCCTTTCCATCTAGGATCCCCCCCTGAGAGTCAATCACGGGGTTCCTCCTGCATCATTCCTCCTTCCTTTACCTTGCCGTTTTTGGTTCCGTCGCGGGAGATTTTTTTCTGTTGTCGGCGGTCCGTTCTGGTGGCAAGACGCGGCATTTGGCAAACCCCCCCCACACTACTGCAATGCTAGCCTGCCAGCTCCCGCAGCCGCAAACCACCAGACGAAAGGTGCATGCCGGGCCCTTTCGAGGACGCGACCCTCAACAACACTGATTTTAAAGAATTTTTATTACATATTCATAAAAATATCTAATTTTAGATACTTAAAGGGGAAACTGTTTATCAAAAAATTGTCTTTCTCTCAAATCTCCACAGGAAAAATAAACAGGGGCTTACATTGCACAGTGCAGCGCTAGTGGTCAATTGCGTGAAACTGTAACTTGAGCAGTGTGAAATCACAACGTGCTGCGGACCCAGATTTTGTAAGATCTCAAAAGAACGTTCACTCCTAGAGAAGCTAGAAATTACCAGAGGACATTTAATTTTGCGATGATTGAACCTGTGGCTACTTCCGGTAGCAAGGGGCCACGCAGGAGTCTGATTATATCTCGCCTACCGTCTAATCTGACAAAATGACGCCAAACGCCTTACCCTTTTCCAGTTAATCAGGGCCACCCTATGTTCAAAAGGAATTTTATAATTTTGGGGGATTTGTTGATAAATCATCCGCAGCAATTTAAGATTCTCCCCGGGAGACCACAGGTCTTCCTGGGCCGCGGCGTCGTCATCCGGCGTGGAGCCTGAAATTATGGGAAGAGTGCAAATCAAAACACTGCATTTTCGGCCACCGACACTGAGCACAGCAGAAAAAAATACCACTTCCGAGTGTGAATTAACACCTACCTGCTTCAACGTACATTGATCTAGCTCGTTTCCGCATTGTACAACAAAAACAAAATCCGTATAACATAAACACTTTCTCCCGCCCACTGACATAGAGGAACTGGACTGCTAACCGCCGTCTGAAAAACGAGACCATTTTTAGCGCAGGCTCAAACCACATGGCGCAAATCACGCTATTAAAAATTCTCTAAAATACCGCACAATTATATTTAAAATGAAGCAAATAAAAAATAATTAAGCTGTCATGAACCGATTTCTTTTATATCACGCTTAATTTTAAGTTTTTTCACAAAAGTGTTCGTCGCGGCAATCAGCTGCGGTCTTAAGAAAGACAAAGATAGCTATACAAATTATTTTTCTACCTTTGTCTAACCTTTACATTTCTCGTTTATACCAACCCAAGCAAAAAATTGTATCACAAAATGCCGAAGCCATCTGTTGGCCATCGTAAAACTATTCTAAGAGCTGATTGCAACGGAAAATAATTTGGGTCATCTGGTGGCGGCGATGAGTGGTGAGAGTTGGCGGGCAATTTGTAACGGCTGTCGTGGGTGCAAGTGATAGAGCAGAAAATTCAGTGTTTTGTTCTATTATTTATATGTGAATCAATTTAATCTGTTTTTTTCAAAACAAATTATGAGGAATAAGTGTTTTGTGTTAGATTGCATTTATAATGCAGGCTCTAACGACGAAAAAATTAAATTTTTCAGGTAAGTTTTACCTAGCTTTTAGAAGATTTAGATAAGTACTTAGATTAGATATATTCACCTAATTTTAAGGTTTCCTATGGATTTAAGACGAAGGGAAGAGTGGTACAGAGCTCTTCAAATTAATTTAGAAGAAGTTACCTTCCAGCAGGAAATGTATCTCTGTGAGATGCATTTCTCAGAAGAGGATATATTTAAGTCTGAATTTCGAGCGCGAGTTAGGAATAATTGTATTCCAATGAAAGTGGAATACTTATTCTTAGAAGATAAGTTAGAGGTAATTGTTTAATAAATTTCAATACATACTTATATATTCTAAAAACCTGAGCATCAGTTAAGTCTCGATTTTTATATAGAAAAGCCGAGATTCAAATTCAAATCGACTTGGTTTTTCTACATAAAAATTCAGACTTTGCTCAGTTTTTGGAATATGAGCCATTATATTTATATTGTTCAGATTATTTATTAAGATTTCATTTGAAATCCACTTTTGATTTGGCTAATTTTCTAATATGTTTTAGTATCTGTTGAAAGGAGCTTTTACAAACAATTTTAGATTTTTTTTTGTAAAAGTTCTCGAGTTATTAATTTTACGGCCAAAAAACTTTCAAATTCTGATAACTCAGTCAAAAATAATGCTGTCTCAATGAATTATGCCTCATTTATTTTTTCTTGAATTGTACTTTTATAAAAAGAAAATATTAACAAATATTCAGAATTATTATCATATTTATTGTACGGTTTTAAACAAAATAAAAACTTTTCTTTCAAAGTCAGTATCAACTTACGATAGTAACTCCTATTTTTTTTAAACAAGATGTCCATTTTAATTTTTTTTTTTTTTTATGCATAAATCTACTTTCACTTCGTTTTATCATTTTAAAGAATGAGGATGGAACAAAAAGAGGAAGGCTTCTTTAATAATTTAAGTGACACACCCAATTTTCTATTTTTGATGTTTGGAAAAAATGGAAAATTGAAGGGAAGAACAGTAGATACATTAATCAAACTTTGCATGTTTATTAAAAAGGGTTAAAATAATGCAAAACAATTTTTTTTTAATTTTTTAAATTCGTTTTTTTCTTTGTACATTGTTTTGTAAAAAACCACAAAAATTGACTGCGGACACGATTGGGAGCGAATGGAACGTCTAAAAAAAAAAAAAAAAAATATGAGGTTAATTTTTATCAAAATCCCCAGGGATTGAACCTAAATGGAACATTTTTCACGAAAAAACTACAACATGGCGGCATTTTTTCAAAAATTCACTTTTTTTTGTCCCGGAAAAATGCCGCCATTTTGTAATTTTTTCGTGAAAAATGTTCCATTTAGGTTCAATCCCTGGGGATTTTGATAACAATTAACCCCATATTTTTTTTTTTTTTCAGACGTTCCATTCGCTCCCAATCGTGTCCGCAGTCAGTTTTTGTGGTTCTTTACAAAAAAAATTGTACAAAGAAAAAAACGAATTCAAAAAATTAAAAAAATTTTTTTTTGTATTACTTTAACCCTTTTTAATAAATATACAAAGTTTGATTAATGTATCTACTGTTCTTCCCTTCAATTTTCCAATTTTTCCAAATATAAAAAATAAAAAAATTGGATGTGTCACGTCCCCTTAAATCAATAAACATTTTGGTAATAATATTATTATTTATTTTTGGCTTTGGCACTTACAACTTTTTTTAATGATGCTGTACTGTTTTTCAATAATAATGGAGTCACGTTTCAATTTTTTTTTTTTTATAAAAAAAAACAATTCAAGACAAAATAAATGAGGCATTATTCATTGAGATAGCATTATTTTTGACTGAGATATCAGAATTTGAAAGTTTTTTTGCCGCAAAATTAGCAAAATTAATAACTCGAGAACTTTTACGAAAAAAATCTAAAATTTGTTGTAAAAGCTCCTCTCAGCAGATGCTAAAACATATAAATCAGCCAAGTCAAAAATGGTTGAATCCAAACCCTCGGTGACTAGAAATGGAATATCCCATATGTTATTAAGATTTTTAAAACCATATAGTATACTATTTATATAAATATCTTAAAGAAACCATGCATACTGCAAAATAATTAAAATAGTAATAATGTTATAATGCTGGAAATTTGGAAAACGCTAAGCGATGAGAAAAGGGTAATTTAAATTCATAATATTCTTTAAAATATGTAAGGTATAAAAATATCAACTTTAATAAAGCTATAAAGCTGTCGATACTTAAATTACTTGAATTTCGGTTTTCCAGTCTTATTTTGTAATCATTTTCCTCTGACCTGTCTAGCCTCTGTAGCTCTATTTCACTATAAATTTTATTGCTTAGGAGGCCACGCAACCGATGAAGAATCCATGTTCTTCACAGGCAATATTGAACGAGCAGAACAGCGAGCATCAGGATGCCATATTTAATGAAAATGGCAATGATGTAAATGGATTGAGTAACAATAATATTAGTATAGATGTTCAGAATGTAGTCCCGGTTCTTAAAAAACAACATACAAAATTAAAAAAACTCGGTTGGTGCGATATAAGTTCGCACAAAAAATTAAAGAAGATCATTAAAAAAAAAAATAATCAACTGCGTATATTAAGGCAGAGATTATACAGACGGAATAGGAGAATAAATAATATTAGAAGCTTACTTCAGGATCTTAAAAAGAAAGATCTTATTTCGGAAAAAAATTACATCGACCTCGAAAGAATGGAAAACGATATTCCGCAAGAATTGTTTAAAAGAATCTTGGCCGGGAAAAAGTGCAAATATTCAAAGCACTTAAAAATATTTGCTACAACAGTTCACTTCTACTCCCCAAAAGCTTATGATTATATAAGACAAACATTTAATAAAGCCTTGCCAAACCCATCAACTATAAGGAAATGGTATTCATGCGTCGATTGTGAACCCGGTTTTGTTGATGTTGCGTTTAATGCATTACGTACAAAAGTCTTAGAAATGCAAGCCAAAGGTAAACAATGTCTTTGGACTTTAGTCGTGGATGAAATGGCTATAATGAAAAAAATTGAGCTTGTTGGGGATAAAATACGCGGCTACGTAGATGTTGGACTGGCAAATTCAAGCTACGACAGCGACGAAGCAACTGAAGCATATGTTTTTATGGTCGTAAGTATGAACGCGCATTGGAAAATACCAATTGCATATTTCCTAATACACAGCATAAATGCCAGCGAAAGGGCAAATATGGTTACAGATGCGATAACCCGGCTACAAGAAATTGGAGTTAAAATTGTATGCCTTACATGTGATGGGCCTCCATACAACAAAGCAATGTTTAAATTGTTAGGTAGTGATATATCCCTACCGAATCCAAAACCCTTCTTTTGCACTAAAGAATACCCAAAAGAGCGAATATTTACCATGCTTGACGCATGTCATAATTTAAAATTAGTGAGAAATAATTTCGCCGCAAAGAAGGTATTAAAATCTGAAAAAGGATTAATTAAGTGGAGTTACATTGAAGAAGTTTACAAACTTCAGCAAGAAGAGGACATTAAGCTTGCTAATAAATTGTCCAAAATGCATATGGAATGGCGGAAAAATATCATGAAGGTGAAGTATGCAGCTCAAGTTTTATGTGCGAGTGTAGCTGATGCTATAGAATTTTGCAACAAAACTTTAAAGCTGCCGCAATTTAAAGATAGCGAAGCAACCGTGGATTTTATAAGAACCGTTAATTTTGCTTTCGACTTACTTAACACGCGGAGTGTATTTTCAAACGGTTCAAAATCCCCTATAAAGAAAAATAATTACCTTCATTGCATGGAAAAAATAAAAGAAATTCAACAACAAATTTTAGAACTGAGAAGTTATGAAGGAATACAAGTTGTTAAGACAAACTTTTGTACCGGATTTCAAGGTTTTTATATAGGACTAGAAATATTGAAAGAGATATTTATAGAGCACTGCATATTGGAACCCTCTCTAGACTATGTATTAAGGTACAAATTCAGTCAAGATCATCTAGAATTATTCTTTTGCGCAATAAGAAGTAGATCTGGATGGAATAACAATCCAACCGCGCGGCAATTCATAACAGCATTCAAGAGCTTATTGACTCATGCTGAAATTAAAAGTTCAAATGGAAATGTCCGTGAATTAGATTCCTGTAGTATATTAAACATTTCAAGTAATACCTTAACTCTAAGAAAGGAGAATGTGGCTATGATGGTCGATGCAAACGATATTGCTGAAAATATGCCAGACGAATTGGACACAACCGACTATTATGATAATGATCCATTGGACAACTTTTCGGACTTATCGGAATTTAAGCAGTATGCAGTTGGATACATAGCCGGATATGTGGTTAAAATGGTCCGAAGAATAATTAAATGTGATGAATGCAATGAAGCGTTACTTGCTGAATATGCTGGGGGTACTCCATCAATAAATAATTTGATATTCCAGAAAAGCCGTGGAGGGCTTATAGTGCCGTCAGCCGATGTGTCATATATTTGCTTATATACTGAAAAAGTTTTAAAGAGTCATTTAGAAGAAAGTGGAAATTTAAAAAATCTCACAGAAAGAGTGGCGTTAAACGTCCTTAGAAATATAAATTTGGAGAAACTTTTCCCAACCTTAAATGACCACATTAAAAATTATGAATTTGACAACAATCATATATATAAGCTGACGAAATGCATAGTGTATGCATATTTAAAAATAAAGGTGTCACATATTGTGAGACGAAAAAACCTTGAATTTAATTATTTAATACGAAACAAGTTATCCCGGTACATAATATTTCAAAATCAATAATTCGTGCCATGCTGCCTAAACAGAAAAAACGCATTGAGAAATAGAGGTAGTAATAAGGAAATATATTTCAATATAATCATTTTATTAAAATACTATAGTTGAACAATTGTACATACAAATTTTATTTATTATATATATTTTATATAATATTTATTTATTTATTTATTTATAATAATTGTATATAATATTTATTTGCATGCTACAATAATTTGTATATAAAGCAATGGATTGTATATAGCATCTGCGAGCATGTTTGAAATTGTACATACATATTATTAGGTCAATAATAAATTATAGATGGTAGTTGCATGAACTGAGTGCATAGTATTTAAAGATAATTGTAAATAATACTATAAAATATATATGTGACAACTGCATGAATTTTAGAAATTATTATTGGTTAAAAATTATTCCTGAAAAGAAATTGCATGAAATGAGTTAAATTATACATAATAATAACAATAACATTTGCATATAAAATAATTAATTGTATATAACCATTTAATAGTTGTACATTTTGTTAGTAAAATAATAAGTAGTGGATGGTAGTTGCATGGAACAAATATTTATACATAATAAACATAATTGTATTCAAAATTATTAATTATATTTAGTATTAGTAACTGTATTTATGCTTGCTAGAATTTGTATATATCATTATGGAGTCTTGTCAAAGCTTGCTGACAGATTGGTTGTGTTCTTGTGTGTTTTGTTGTTAAATTTAAATTTTGTTGTGGATTTTATTACTTTCACTTTTAATTTTCGTCGTTTTAGCTTTTTGTTTGGCGTTTGTTCGTGAGTTAATGGTTATTTCATGTGTTTTAATTTATTACACGGTTTCTTTACCAAAATTCGTTTAGTGTCTGTGCATTTTCGTTATCGGCTATTGTGTACTTATTGTTTAATTTTGCCACTCGTGCTCTATGCTCTATGTCTCCAGCATTCTCACTGGCCGGTATTCGTATTCATAATTAATTAATTCATTATTAATTTATTTTTATTATTAATCTCTGATTATTTGCATCTCCGCTTGACAATTGACCTTTGCACCCTGCATTGGTTTCCCCTCGCGGTGCTTTTTAATTATTCTCCTTCTAAAGTTTTGTTAGGCCAAGTCTCCAACCAAACTTCCAGAGTTTTCGTCCTAAAGCTCCTAAAGCTATAAAGTATTTCTTGTATTAATTCGCCTGTAAATAGGCTATTAAAATTAAAATTAATCCATTTTAGCCACCCACTTCGTTCCGGCGCAATGTCTTCCTGCCATACATGCAATACCCAAATTAATGCAGATTTAGTCGCTTGCGATGGCGTTTGTGGAAAAGTATTTCATTCCGCATGCCTCAAACAGCATTCGACTAGGCAGGTTACTCCTAAATTTTTTACGTGTAAGGATTGCCTGGATATTAAGCCCTGTCACGTTCTACGGCTTATGAATGAAATCGCCGTTTCATTTGAGAACAATCAATCTCTTCTTGCCGACAAAGTCAACAGTGCGCTTTCCTCCAATGCTAATATTATTTCTGAAGACATTGGTCTCCTCAAGGCTAAAATTGATAAGCTCTTTAGTACCTTGGATTCGTTTTCATGTACTTCTGATGCTATTTTGAGTAGAACTCACGACCTGTCCTCAAAAATGATGATTGTATCTAGCACGTTAGATGAGCTTCAGTTTACAATAAATAATCCGACGCCAGCTCCTAGTGTTAATAGCAACGTAACAGTTGCGCCGGTCCTTGATGATTTTCAACGACAGGTAAAATTGGTGAATAAAAATATGAACACCTTATCAACTGAGCTTTTAAAGAGTACCGAGCTCTTAAATTGTTTAAAGGAAGACATCGGAAGTTTTAAATCACAAAAAAACCTGGAGCCTAACGGTCAGACTGATAACACTAGAGCAAGTGATACTTTACCACCTCCGACTAATACTGATCTTCGCACAGTCAAATCTGTTAAACGTAAACCAAAAAATGTCAGCGTTTTAACAAAAAAGACTTCGCCTGTCTCGATCCCTATGCCTAAGACAACGAACCTTCACCCAACTGTTTTACAGCAGGATGATATACCAGAGCAAGTCGAAAACAATTCACTTCCTGTTCTTAAAGTTGTTCAGGCGTCCCGTAAACTTTTTATTTCGCGTTTTGAACCTTCGACTACTTCGGATAACATTACCGATTTTGTGAAGAGCAAATGCAAAACCGACAAAATCTCACATTTCAAGTGTTTTGCCCTTAACAGCAATAAGCCAGACCGCACAGTAGCTTCATTTAAACTGGTGGTTTCACAGCAGCTCTTCGATACACTCTCTCAAACTCAATTTTGGCCTCAAAATGCAATTGTTCATGAGTTTGTAGATAGACATTCAAAAATCCATAGCTCTAGTCGTAATCTCAAACGCACTCCCATATGTTTACCTTGCACTAGCAATTCCACGGCCTCAAAAAACTAAATTTTCCTGAGACGATCTCCTTATACTATCAAAATGTAAGGGGTATAAGGACTAAAACAAGATCTTTTTTCCAGGCATCTAGTGCTAGTGATTTCGACGTTATTGCTCTAACAGAAACTTGGTTGCATAGCGGTTTCCGAGATGCTGAGCTTTTTGACCCTTCCTACCAGGTGTTCCGAAGGGATAGACATAGCCAGTCTGAGGCACGGGGTGGTGGTGTCATCATAGCCTGCGGAAACCAGCTTATTTGCAATCAGGTTACAATTCCTGAATCTTCCTGCGCTTTTGACGTCGAGCTTATTGTTCTTAAGATTACTCTTTCTAAAAAAAATATTTTCATAATGTGCTGTTATATCCCACCGGATATGATTAACACAATTGACAGTGGAGGTCATAACATTTTCGACCTTCTCATATTAAAACTTGACTATGTTTCTAATTTAATGAACTCTTGTGATGAACTCATATTGATGGGGGATTTCAATTTACCCAATGTACAATGGGTATATAATACTGAGGACGAGTGTTGCTATCCCTCGAATATTCTCACAGTGAGGGAGTCCTCCTTTCTAGGATCTGTTTTTGCTTTCGGACTCTCTCAGGTTAGTACTGTAAAGAACGAAATGGGACGGCAACTTGACCTAATTTTTTCGTCCGACTGCTACAATACAACTATTGAACGCAGCAGAATTCTGCTATCCACACTTGACTCCTACCATCCACCACTCCAACTTGTACATTGCTATGATTCTCCAAATGTCCTACATCCAAATACGGACAATTATGTTTACAATTTCAAGAAGGCAAATATCGACGAACTTTCTAGGAAATTGTCTTCCATCGATTTTCGTTCTCTGTTATCAGATGGTAACATTGATGTTGATCTTTCGACATTTTATGCCTCGCTTTCTTACGCTTTTGATACTTGTGTTCCTCTTCAGCGACAGCGTTGCACTAACTCAGCGCCCCCTTGGTTCAATAATGAACTAAGGAAGCTCAGGAACAACAAAAATGCGTTATGGAAATTATATTTACTAGAAAGGGATGAAAAATCTTATAATCTGTTTGTTGAAAGTTATAACAACTTCCACGACCTTGTCAAACGGCTATACAATGAGTATCTCTTGAAAGTTGGAGAGGAAATGTACGTTAACCCGCGCGCTTTTTATAAATTTATAGACGCTAAGAAGAGGGCTGATGGCTACCCAATGTCTATGCATTTTGAGGGCCTTACAAGTTCAACGCCATCCGCAATATGTGATATGTTTGCATCCTTTTTTGAAAAATCCTTCTCTTCTCCCAACTTCCAACCTAATCTAAACAATTTTCAATACCTAAATACTAACCCTACAGTCTTTGATCTGCCCATCTGTATTACTCCTGACATTATTCTCAAGCATATCGCCGAGTTGCCGGATGATTACACCTCTGGACCAGATGGTATTCCTCCTGCTATTTTAAAACTATGTTCCAGTTCATTGCTTACACCACTAACGATGCTCTTTCAAGAATCACTCAACAGTGGGAAGTTCCCTACACTTTGGAAAAACTCGTTTGTGATTCCGATTCACAAAAAGGGTAGTAAAAACGACGTGTGTAATTACCGGCCAATTGCGAAACTCTCTTGCATCCCTAAACTTTTCGAATCTATTATTTATTCGCAAATCTCAATTATCTGTAAACGTCTTATTTCCAATAACCAGCATGGATTTCTCCAAGGTCGCTCTACAACCACGAATCTCCTTGAATTCGTTCCGTATGTTGTTGAGGGCTTCCAAATGGGATTGCAAACAGACTGTATTTATACAGATTTTAGTAAAGCTTTCGATAAGCTCTCCCATTCCATCATAACGTTAAAACTTGAAAGGAAAGGTTTTTCACCTTCATTTGTCAACTGGATACGTTCTTATTTGTCAAATAGATCCTACCAGGTTGCTTTCCGTGGCAATAATTCGAGGAATATCTTGGCCACTTCGGGTGTCCCTCAGGGTAGTCACCTGGGTCCTCTTCTCTTTATTTTGTCAATTGACGATATCACACATCTGTTGAATACGTGCAAAGTTTTAATCTATGCTGATGACATGAAGTTATTCTTTCATATAAGGAATATTAACGATTGCAATGCGATTCAAAAGGACCTTAATATCTTCCATTCTTGGTGTGCTCACAATAACCTTGAACTTAATATTGATAAGTGCGAAATAGTATCTTTTAATCGTGGTCGAAGTTTTTTTCAATTTGACTACGCTCTGTTGGGTCATACTCTTCGTCGAATGAAGTCTGTTCGTGACTTGGGTGTTATTCTTGACAGAAAACTTGATTTTGTTGAGCATATCAATTCCATGGTTATGAGGGCTTGTTCTGTATTAGGTTTCATAAAAAGATGGTCACGTGAGTTCTCGAATATTTTAGTATATAAACAACTGTACTTTTCTTTTGTGAGACCTATTCTTGAATACGCAAGTCAAGTTTGGTCTCCTCACTACCAAACCCACATTAACAACGTTGAGTCTGTCCAACGTAAGTTCATTAGATTTGCCCTGAAGGATTTACCTTGGGTCGATCCGATTTGTCTTCCCCCTTACGAAGACCGACTGCAGTTACTCGACATGCATTCTTTAAATAAACGTCGTGAAGTTGCTGACATAATATTCGCTCACCAACTAATAGCTGGTTATATTGACTCGCCATCTCTTAAAGCTAAATTCGTCTTTAGGGATAGCCCTCGTAACCTAAGGAATCTGAGTCTTCTACAAACTAACAATTGTAGAACTAACTATGGTATCTATGAACCTATTAATCGCATGTGCATAAGTGTTAACAAGCATGCTGACTCATTTAACACATGTCTTACTAAGCATGCGCTGAAAAAATACTTGTTTTGTCATCATTCTTAACATCATTTTTGTCGTGTGATACGCATGAATTCTTGTTCTGCATGTTGTATGATGGTTCTGGTTTTACTAACAGAACCAAGTGATGATAATAGTCTCATACTCATGCAGCTCTGCTGCTTGTAGCTTGGACTAAGCTGATGGTTAAAAAAAAAAAAAAAAAAAATAAATTGTATATAAAACAATATATTTGTATATATTATTATAAATTGTATATAATCATTTATTATTACAAATCTTTGTATATAAAACAATATATTTGTATATATTATTATAAATTGTATATAAACGTTTAAAATTTCAAATTTTCTAATTATTATTAATATATAAATAATACAATATTTGCCCTTTGTTGTGATAATACAAAAGTTATTTAGTAGACTATAATAAAGCGAAACAACTGTGATATTAAAATTCTTCCCAATAGAGGTCATAAATTCGAGCACATAGAATAGAAACTGTATGCGGAACCGGGAACCAAGATTTTAATATGAAAAACTGAACATTGATTTACATTATTTTACATATTTTAACCTTAACAATATTTCCATTTTTTTGTCATTGCCATTTTCATTTGAACGGTAAGTTAAGATTTAAGCACGGGTGGTAAGGCTAACTAATTTATTATAACTTTTTCTTTATAATACTATATTTATATTCGAATTATAATACATTAACTATTTCCAGATGGGTCTGTAAAGATGTGGATGCGAATATAAAGCCTCTCCCATCAAGTTGCCATCCTTACCTTCTCGTGGTAGACCCGTTTATACTAACAAGGCTCTGGTCAAATAACTTACTAATATTATAAATAACGCATACAAATTATAAGGAGAATATTATTTATACAAAATTAACTACGAACGTTTTTTAAGAATTCGTAATATAAAATGAGAAAAGAGTAATAAAAAATTTTAAAATTTTCAATTGTATATCATTAGAATTCTTAACATAGACTACAATTACCTTCACGCGTGTGTACTCGTACCCGTCGAAATTCACAACGGGGATGATATAAAACGAAGCGCTCTCCAGAATATCCCTGTTCCGGCCATGTTGCTCTGTCAGCTGGTAGATGCAGAACAGGGCGACCGAAATGCCGATCCACTTCCGGGCATGAGTGCCTGCCTCAATGAGAATCCAGTTCCTCGGGTGGTTGCTGGGCTTGTTTTTATGCAAATCAATTATGACTGCCTTAATAGCTCGCTCTTCGAAAGACCTCCCGATATTTACGATGGTTAGGAAGTTCGAGTACCGACGACCCAGAACTTCAAGGTAGTCTTTGATTTCCTTGTGCCGCAGGAAGCCCTGCAAAACTTTTGGCTTTCGAATGCTCATTGTTGTTCATTACTACCGTCTCGAATTTTGAGCTTAAGATGAAAATTTAAGGCACCGAAATTCTTTATCCGCACAAAAATTTTGAATTTCGAAACGGAACTGACTGTAGGGACGACACTTTTGCAAAGGCCAACTATGTGACACGTATAGTAGAGGAAGGAATACAATGCCGGAAGGGCCTGCTAAAAATACGTCGACCTTATTAATTGCCCAGTCTCGGCTCGTGTATTAAACCAGGCGGAATTCCGTGCCGGGAAACGCTTTTCCAGAATGCCTCACCGAAAAGGCAAAGCCACGCAAAAATTGCAAATATAGGAAGTGTCTTCGTTTTTCAGGACAACAACCGAACTCAAGCCGCTCCCGGCCCATTCACAAAAGTGTAGATCCGGTACCAGTCGCCAGTAATGCAATTATGATTTGCGCAACGAGCAACCGACTGCCGAGGATAATTCAGATTGAAAGTTGAATGGTGAAAAATTTAAAAAAGAAAAAAATCACATTCTCTGCGATCCTGGGGCGCTGATAAGTGTCCTGCCGGCTGAAGGTCCGCTTGCATGGCGGGACCGAATGACACCTACTCCGGGCAACTTATTTATTATTCAAATTGCTAACGATATAGTTTGATTGCCGGCAGTTTCCTCTTCCCCGACTCGGAGAGATCGGCGCGGAGTTGGCGATTCAAAAAATTCAAATTAGGCGGGGTTCAATACCTGCAACTCCTGAACTTAATGTCCGGCAAAACGCTGATAACGAAAGTGGTAGATAATTTAATTGCATTTAATTCTTTGATTTCGAAAAACGAAAACTATAGGCAAGCAGTTATTATGACGACACATCTGATAGCTAGCTCTAATTAGCCTAGTCTCGTAGTCAATTAAATAGTTATTATCCGAATTTAACAGCGAAATAATATAAACTTTCGCAAACTTTTACAGATAATAAATTAATTAACTAAAACACTTACTATAAACGAATCATATATTAGTTGTCTGCCGTTGGTTTCAGTTATGCCTGTCAAATAAAAGTAATTGGGCAGACAGCGATAATTCTGGTAGAAATTAATAAAATTCTTCAAAATAATAAATATTTATTCTTAGCAATTTTTTATTTTAATGTATAATTTGCGAGATAATCGGTTGCATTATAATACAGATTATGACGTTTTTAAAATTGATTGCGAATATTTTTAATTTATTTTAAATGTCCTCACTTTTATTTCTCGATTGGAGGCATAATCAAGCTGAATATCACACGCGAAACCACTAAAAAACACCGAAAAGAAGAAAGCACTTTGCAATGTTTACATTATTCTCCGGACTAATTTGACAGTTCCTTTAGAATTGTCAAGCAGATCAAGATAGCGCCATCTTACTTTGGTGATTGGAAAAATTTTTTTGTAAAGTTGGCTTGCTTGCGGGCTTAAGAAAGAGCGAGATAGTTAGAATTCGGTCAAAATTTGGTCTTGCTTTTGATGTGAGTTTTTGTACGGGATCAGCAGTCCAGTTCTTATATGTCAGTGTTCTGACGCCACTAATTCCGAATATTGCCAAAATTTGTAAATCCAACATGGCGAATAAAATATGGAGATCAAATGTCTCGATTTCAACAGATTTTAATGAAAATTAGTAGAATGATCATTTTAAGGTCACTAATTTTGAATATTATTAAGATTTGCAAATTCAAGATGGCGGATCCATAAAACAATTCCTAAGATATAACAAACTAGAAAATTTATGAAATGTTTAATTAGTAAATATTTACAGAACGCCGGGTGAAACCGGGTAACCCAGCTAGTTTATAAATAAAACATAAATTCATTGCCTAAAATATTAAATGTATACTTAAATTAAAGTAAAAAAAATATACGAATTTATCACCTGCTGATACAAAACAATTACTAAATAAATAAATCATTATTATACCATAACAAATATACATTATTTAAATTGATGTCAGTTTATAAATAAAGTGCATAAATTCATTAAAAACTGAATTTCATTTGAATTTTCCGTTTTAATTATAAATATCGGAAGATTTGAATCATCTGAATTTTGAGTCGATCCGAATTTTAAGTATCAGAATTTGTGATTATCTGAATCACATTATAAAAATACAAAATATTTTTAGGTATGAATTTCAATTTTCTTATTTGTTGAGCCTAAAAATTTGACCTGTTCAAATAGACAAAAATTTCCCAGATCAACTTATGGGGAAATTTTTCAAAATTTCTGTTCTTCTTCTGTGTTCTTGTGGATCAGTTCCACGATCATTCTCTGGGATTTTTCGCATACATTCCCAGAAAATGAATTTTTTATATTTACTGGAGCCTGTAATTCCGGTTTATTTTTCTTCATTTTATGATCAACCTACACATATGTAAACGATCTTACCTGAGGATCACTCTTAAGTATATAAGTAAATGTATATTTATTTTTGTGAGGGTATATATTTGCAGGTATATGGGTGATTTTCGGCGATCTTCACATAAAACTCAGCTTAAGTTACGCTCACGACTGCGCCTCGAGAGTGATCGTGCTCTTACTGTTATTATTATTATTTTACTTTTTTTATGCTTAATATGTTTTTTCTTCTCTTTTATAATTTTGTGTTGAAATTTTCATAAATTCAATTGCTTTCCGAATGAATCCGGATATCCTAAAAATTTTATCAAAATCGAGAAGATCGCGAATTGATCGTGTGAATTGTTTTTCTTTTTTTTTCGAGCACAGCCCTTGTGAATGGAAAGTGATTTCAAGTCCGCTTAAATAGAAAATAAAATTGTCTTCCTTGGCGGTGGCACGTCGCATATAAATTTTTGAACATTTCGATAACGAATATATCAGTTTAAGAATGATCTCATAAATTAATCTAGCATTAAATTGTCGATTTTGTGACTGTTTGTTTTGTTCGTTTTGTGCTCAATCTGAAGGAACTCCTGACCTGGAAAAAAATATAGTCAACAATAGGAAAAAATATTAAAAACATGAGGTCCCAAGATAATCCAATCGTTCAAAATAATAACAATAATAATAATAGTAGTAGTAATAATAAGACAAATAACAGCGGCAATAATTCTGGCGATCAATTGCAATCAAATACGTTGCTCAACAATAATTCATCGTCGAGCAGTTCAAATTGGAGCAAAGTTCAAGCTCTGAAACAGCGAAAATCTGAGCTTGAAAAACTACTTAATGAGAAAAATTTACTCCTACAGCAAATTCAAAAGCAGGTAGTGGATCGTTCCCCTACTTGGATTTTATATATTTATAATATTTCTATTTCTAAACAACTAAAAATATATTTCACATAATAAAAATTAATAATATTAAAGGAGGCCCAAATCCTTCGCGACTATGGAAATCTTGAGACGAATTTAAATTTAGTCGATAATGGAGGGGATTGCACAATTTTGAGGCGGAAAGTTGGTACAAGCTATAAGTTACCAAAGAATTTAATTAATTGCAAAGAGGTTTGTACTATCCGAAAAAATTGTAATGTAAATTGAGACAAAAACTAATCTTCTTACAGGAGGACGATATTGAAAAATTACTAATTGATAAGAAAATCCAGCAAGATATTTGCAATGCAGCTTTTAAGTTGGCCAACGATGCGAATATCTCAAAAGTAAGATGGAAATTAAATTTGTACCTCTAGAAATAAAAACAAAACCAACTCAAATAGATTATTAATAAAATTAAAACCAAATATAGAATTATTTATTAATTTATATAATCGATTAAAATTGTCGTTAATTATCAGCCAAAAATTATTCGATACTTATAATTTTTCAAGAAATATTTGCGACATTATTATTTGACATTAGTTGATATTTTGTCGGTAAAATCGGTTTGAAATCTAATTATCTTTATAAACTACATTTTAAATATGAGTAAACGTATATTAAACAAATTAAAAATCCTTAACACAGGAAACAACTTCTTTCATTCGAAGGCAATTTTTATTCGATAGTAGAGAAGTTGTGTTTTAAAATTAATGCCAAATTTGATCTATTTAAAACAATTTTTAATATTAATGTTTAATTTCTCTTAATTTAGGATTCTAGATCTTACAATAAAATTACGAAGACAACACGAATCGTAAATTTTCTTATCTAATTTTTGACTTGTATACAAAATTTGTTATAGAAAAAACTACAAGAAATTTAGGTTTTCACGATTTTTGAATAATTCTTTGAATGCCTCAGTAAACATTTTAAAAATGATTTCTTTAAAAAGGGCTAGTTTTTTTGGCTAAATCGACTAGAAATAAAATTACTAAAATATCCTAGACAAAAAACGAAAAGTTCTGAACAAAATTTTAACATTTTTTAATATGTAGGTAGATAATTGCATTTCTTAAATTTTTAAACCTTTTCGATCCTCCGTAATTTAGGTCTTGCCTTTTAAATCCTCCATTTAATTAAGTAATGTTTTTTGATTCTCGGGATTTCGAGAAAACCATTTCTTTATTTCTAGGACATATAAAAATAATCGATTTTGAAATCAAGTACCTAATTTATTTATTTTAAAAAAGCACTTACATATATATTTTTTTTTTATCAGTGTAATATAAATTTAAGGTAAATTTTTCTTCAAACCAAAGCTTCGGTTTTTGATAATTTATATATAAGTGCAAGAAATTTTTGAATTTAGAATAATTACTATTCCGAGTATCTGTAGCTTAAAGTGATAAAACATAATCAATTTATGTTTTTTTCTGACTATAATTAGTTTTGCTTTTTTTCAGCAGATTTTGGTGAAACGTTGCTGGAATGATAAATATACAAAAGCAATTATGAACGTTTTTACAAGTTTTTGTCAAAATCGGTTAAGGACCTTAAACTTGACTAGATATTTGAATTACTACATTTTAATAATTAAGTTTAACATCCTTAAAGCATAGTAAAAAGGGAAATGTATTTAAAAATCGACTGAATTCAAGTTCTAGATTTATATTATATTTATTTATTTTTACAGTCTATTCGTCGAAGCCACAAGGCCGACTATGAGGCGGCACAGCAGAAGCTAGTCCTGATACACCAAAACATCAATAAGCTAAAAAAGCGACAATCTGGACAATTTAAATCGAATTCCCTACCAAATTCGACAATGATTATAACATCGACATCGACAACAAATGATCAAATTGGAAATATTCATTTGCAATCATCGTCGACATCATCTGCACAGCAAATTTATGGTAGTTCTGATACTATCGGTAGCAACAAACAGTGCAATAATACCACAATTTTAAAATATGGCAGCTACAATAGCGGCCAAAATAATAACACATATCATCCAACTGAACGTCGAAATTCAATGAAATCGATTGCTGCTATTAATTCACAACAGAAAAATTTTGATGATTGTAATGTTGGTAGTAATATGCCATTACATCTAGATAAGTCGAATAAGGGTCATAGTAGCGAATATGACATAAATCGACTTGTAACAGCCATGGTAACCGATAATAATCGATCGAATAGTAGTAATTGTTTTTCACCAACATGTACCAGCTATTTTTGTGCCAATAATAACAATAATACCAATCATCGACATCAAGGCTTCACTGATAGTCCCTATTTTGGGTACATAGGTGGCAGCAGCAACAATAATACCAGCCCCACCTATAAGTACATCACAACAAATAAAGTCGGAAATTTTGTTCAAGCCGATGATGGAACTTTGATTAAACTCTCACCGACAGGATCGAATACCCTATTCCAAAATTATAATTTATTTATTGTAAATGGTTCCAGTGATGATCAAAGGGGCGGAGGAGGGGTTGGAGAGGTATTAAATGAAAAAAATCTTTATGCCCAACAGTGTGGCAGTGGTGGGGGTAGTCGAAAATATTGCAACAATGTCGACACAATTTCAATATCACCATCAACAATTGGAACAAATTATGAACAGCAACATGTCGGACTTGGCGGTTATTGGCGGACATTGGCCAACAATGAAAGGGTTTGGTGTGCTGTTGATAATTGGTAAGAGTTTCTTCCTTTTCGATGGCCCTATATTGTGGAAGTCGATTTTGATAGAGTTGACGAGCGAACATACTAATATTCTTAATCTAAAAATGTATCTTCGATAGTCGGCTCTTGTTTCTTAACAGGCGACTTAATGAATATATTTTTATATTGTTATTTTCAGTTCTGGAAACAACATGGTGTACCAACAGCAACATAAACAAAAAAAAACTAATACATCATTGGTGAGTTGCATACACTTTTTTATATTAATTTTAATGAATTATCTAAAAATAACAAAAAAGAACTGTTTATTATGTTGGGTTGGATTTTTGATTTAAATTAACTAGAAATAAGTAAAATAAATTATTCTAGATAAATAAGGGAATAGTGCGGAAGAAAATTTCAAGAATTTTAAGTATACGATTTTCCTTTCCCCCTTAGCAAAAAATGAAATATTTATTTTCTAAAAAAAAGCCGCCCGACTGGAAATTCGTTCAGGATAGGGTCCGATCCGGGTCATGATTGCCTGAAGACTGATCATCATCATAAATCAGGCTTCTTGATCCGGATATGATTAAAAATCGTCACGCCATATATGAGCCGCACAGGATCCGTTCAAAGGATCAGGATTAGATTTGTTTTTACATATTAATTTTACATAAAATAATTAAATAAATGTTACCTTTTACCTTAATTTTATTAATGACTAGCTGGGTTACCCGGTTTCACCTGGCGTTGGGTAAATACTTAGTAATTAAACACTTCTCAAATGTTCTAGTTTTTTATATCCTAGAAATGGTTTCAACCCGAAAACCCCTTTTTTGGATCCGCCATCATGAATTTCCAAATCTTAATAATATTCAAAATTAGTAGCCTTAAAATAATAATTGTACCAATTTTCATTAAAATCCGTTGAAATCGAGAAATTTTGGTTGTCATATTGGATCCGCCATCCTAGATTTGTAAATTTTGATAACATTCAAAATCTGTGACATCAAGATAATCATTGTACTAATTTTCATTAAAATCCTTTGAAACCGAGACATTTGGTCGCCATCTTGGATTTCTAAATTTTGATAATATTGAAAATCAGTGACCTCAAAACAATCATTGTACCAGTTTTCCTTAAAATCCGTTGAAATTGAGAAATCTTGGTCGCCATATTGGATCCGCCATCTTGAATTTCTAAATTTGGACAGCGGATTTGAAATCGCCTTCCCGCAAAACCCCTATGTACCAATTTTCATGAAAATCGCTTCAAATTAAAAATTTTTAGCCGCCATCTTGGATCCGCCATTTTGAAACCCTATATATTATCCGAAAAAGAATTAGCCTATATGTTAAGTTGGAATATGTACGACCTTCGGACAAAAAATTTAAAATATCGATGCAAGCGTTTAGGCGTGATTGAACAACAAACAAACAAACTTTCATTTTTATATATATAATTTTGACGCGATCGTTGAGCTCTGTAAATGTAAATCATGCGATAAATCGGAAAACATTTCTTTTGTAGGTCTGTTTTGACTTTGTTTTTAAATAATTGAGGATATGCATTTTTAAACTCCATACTTATTCTATTTTCGAAATGACGATAAGCACCAAAAATAATAGCGTTGAATTAGCTAACAAAAATTGAGTGATTTATTTTCTAAAAAAAAAGGTTCTTCGGCCCGATTTGTTGGGCTGAATTAAGGTACGGACACACCAAAAGCGAAGCGAGCGAAGCGAACAATTTAAAAAATTTGGGTGCCGTACAAATCAATTGAAGTGTCCGAATAGAACGCGACATGAGCGAAGCGTCTACTGCGACAGAATGTTCCCAAATTTTAAATTATTCGCGCCGCTTCGCTCGCTTCGCTTTTGGTGTGTCCGTACCTTTAACCAGAAATAAAATAACTAAATTATTCTATATAGAAAAGAATAAATGCTGATAAAAATTTTGAAATTTTAAAATACGATACTTATTTGATAATGTTTAAACTTTCAAATAAACTAACTATATTTTCCTTCGAAGGCATCGTCTTTGGGTAATTTTGATTTAATTGCAACAAAAGATGAATCAATTGACCAAATCTCAGTATCATCAATGAGCAGCGAAACCAATAAGAGGACAAAAGAGAAACAATGGTGAATACATTTTGTACTCTTTTAATTATATATTTAGCAAGCAGGTGTTATAAACTACCATAAACTGTTATATGCTTTAATTACAGGCTTGAAACATCTCTCGATGGGCCAATGTTGCGTACAAAATCGACATCGACACCGGAAACGGACGTATCACAACAGCAGAGCAATCTGTCGCCCGCGTATAACACAAATAGTCTTCATGGCCACCATCATTCCCATAAACACCATAAAATCGGTAATCGATCAAAACTATCATCACAATCGATGTCGAACAACAGTTACCGTCCGAACATGACGAAATTGGAGGATCAAACATACCTCAGTCATTCAACATCTGTTCTAAATATCAATAGTACTGCTATTGATCCACAGTATAACAATTGTTCTTTGCTCGCCATTCTTTCGCCGACGGATCAACAACATCAACAACACCACCAAAAACAAATATCACCCCCGGGTATTGTTGTAATCGACCATATTCAGAATCCACAAACTGGTATATACATCCCATCTCGTCAACTGTCGCCGAGTATAACAAGTTCGCCAAGTTTTAAAATGCCGGCCCGTAGCCCAGTCGTTAGCTGTAATAAAACATCGGATATAAGAATTGAATCACCGAAAAATATGACTGTTATACAGCAGGCTACATTTATGCCATATAAGGAAATTACAAAACCGTTCGAAATGTCCGATTTTTATAAGTATTCAACGAAATTTCGACAAAAGGAGGCTAAGCAACAGCAGCAAACGACGACATCGGCAACCCCCATTTTATCAGTGCTGGCTGATGCTAACTAGAAAAGTGATATACCCACCCTGTTTTTTGTAAATATAATTCTGCTTAAACAAAATATATAGACGGCGTTGAACGCACCCTGCCTACGGCAACTTTAAACGTATATATAGATATATATATATATATTTTTTTTTGGTCCTATTTTAATTCTTTTTATACAATCGAATTATTAAGGTATCACGGAGTTTTGGTAACTTCAATTGAAATTTTTATTTAAATGCTCATTACAATTTTTGTTTCTTATTTTTATTTTTATTTTTTTGGTCTTTTTTATAAAGCAAACAGAGAAAAAGAAGTTTGCATTTAAATTTAATCTGTAAGTTGAAAATAAAGTGGATTTTTTTTCAACATATTTTTCGCAAGGCGAATTGTATTTTTATTATACTAGCTGGGTTACTCGGTTTCACCCGGCGTTGGGTAAATACTTACTAATGAAATACTTCTCAAATGTTGTAGTTTGTTATATCCTAGAAATTGTTTCCACCCGAAAACCCCTTTATGGATCCGCCATCTTGAATTTCCAAATCTTAATAATATTCAAAATTAGTAGCCTTAAAATAATCACTATACAAATTTTCATTGAGATCCGTTGAAATTGAGAAGTTTTGGACGCCATATTGGATCCGCCATCTTTAATTTTGCTAATATTCGAAATTAGTGGCCTCAGAACAATCATTGTACTAATTTTCATTATAATCCGTTGAAATCGAGAAATTTTGGTCGCCATTTGGAAATTTTGATAATATTCGAAATTAGTGGCCTCAGAATCATTGTACCAATTTTCACTAAAATCGGTTCAAATCGAGAAATCTTTGGGTTTATAAATTTTGATAACATTCAAAATTATTGACCAAATCATTCATCATCATGAAAACGCTTCAAAGTTGAACTCTGAATACTTCGAAACATAAAAATCGCTTAAAAACTGTATCCAAATAGTCCGAAAGATAAAAATCGTTTAACCCTTATTTTCCCAATTTGTCCGTCTACTTTAAGCTCGGACAACTTTGATATTTATTTTTAAAAAGTTCTGTAAATTCATATCCGGGTATTTTCAATACCAGATATCGATATCCCATATCAGAATATCACCTGAAATTAAAAAAAAGCACCCCCTCCTATTGTATTTTTTAATTTAAAAAGAAATATACCGAACTCTGAGGGTCAATTTTCTAAAAAATTTATATTTTCGATATGAAAGAAGTTTTGGAAAAAGCAAAAACCACAAAAACTACAGACCAAAATGCCCAATTAAACCATTAATGCGCAAAACGAGGATTTTGTGCACGCAAGTTCAATTGTACGATTCGAATAGCAAATTGGTTCAATTTTCTTCCGAATTCGTATATACAGGGTTTTTGAGGATGCTCTTTCAGAATCTGGCATTTGTTTTGCATAAAAGCTTCAAAAACCCCATTATTTTTTGGGTTTTTTAAAAAAAATTTTCTTCATGTCATTCAGTTTTCTTCTGTAATAATAACTAAGTTCTTAAACTAATGTAAGTATACCTAAGTAATTTTGAGTCGGCGCCAAACAAGCAAATTAATTAATTACGCAAAGCGTGATGCGCGGCTCGGTGCGACACGCCCCATTCGCCGGAAAATACCGAGTGTTTACGAAGTTAATGTCAGCGAGACAGCAACCCGAACGGGGACGCACTTGAGGGCACACGTCGTTGCGAGGGGTCGTGCGGAGAGCGCATTTTTTAGAATGTAATGTTTGTTCATGTTTTCAGTTTTTTCGGCGGTTTAATTTTTTTGTTAAAAAGTTTTTATTTTATAATTTTTTGTGGCTATAATCTAATCATTACTACATCCTTAATTTTTGTTTACTTTTAAAATAGCTACCTACTTTACTTTAGCTATTAACTGTTATATAATCCTAATTTAACTATTATTTTTTGTATAATATAAATATTTAAAAAAAAACAGGCTTTATATACCAACATGGGTAGGTAGCCTTTCGTGTAATACACAACTCAGCATTAAAATCTGTGAACAATCAATCATCCTCTGTTTTCCAACCCTTAGGGTTTATTTATAAATTATAAAATTTATATAGGACTAGCTTCGGGGTTTACTCTTTCCAATAAAAAAATAATTATCAAAATCGGACTACTCCGTAAAAAGTTATGCGTGGTCATACATAAAAAAAAAAACAAAATATAGGCGTCGAATTGAGAACCGTTTTCTCGTCGGTTAAAAAATGAGCTGTTCTTTCAAATTCCGGTGTTATTTTTTAGCTACCATCCCTCCTAAGGAGTGAAAATGGGGTGTAAAATGAAGAAATAACTTTTAATTAAAACATCGTGGGACAAACATACAAAAAAATCTCCCACACAGCTCAATAAAGGTATGTTCTTACTTCTTTTGATATAAAATAAACAATGTTCACTTACAATGCAATATCATTGAACTACCAACCCCTAGTAAGGGGTGAAATATGGGTATTTTTCTGAAAAATGACCAACACTTTTCTGAATATATTTTTATCGATTATTACATTATTTAATTTTATTTTGAAACAAATTTATACAATAAGCCCTTTTTTCATCCATAAATATAAGAGATAAAATACAAGTGACGGTGGTTTTTTGGGAAACAAATATTTTATATTAAAAAAAAAAATTATTCTCATTTCTTTTGATTTAACCTTGCTGATTTATGCTTATATTGAAAAGTGGTTAAAAAACTACCCCTCGCGAGGGGTGAAAAGGGGATGATTTTTAAACAATCGAAAATAAATTGAATAATCATAGTTTTAATAATTGTATGAAAAATGCTTATAAATGAGGTGAAAAATCACCCCCTTTTTCACTCCTCACGAGGGGGTAGTTTTTCAACTACTTTTCAATATAAGTATAAAGCAGCAAGGTCGCATCGAAAGAACTGGAAAAAAAAAATTGAAATATAAAATATTTTTATCCCAAAACCCCCCTCCCCAATACATCCCCTGTTTAAGGATAAAAAGAAGGTTACGCCGGCTGGTGAGTTACTATTTTTGTAGTTGTATTTTTTCTAATAAAATAGCGAATTTTGTGATTATGCCTAGCCTGTGACAAAAGTGCGCGTTTCCATTACGCGTTCCCCGTCCCCATTACTGCCCACGCGAGCGCGGAATGCATTTTGGAGAAAAAGGTTTTAGACAAAAGTTTTAGGATTTTGCTCTGGCTATTCAATTGTGACCTTAGATTGGACCTTGACCATGTCATATTTGGATGTCGAAATACTGGTCTTTCCACTTCTGTAGCCAAGGGAATGCCTCCCCAATTTAAAAAATCAACTTGGCCTCGAAATCACCTTGAGGGTCACGGTTAAGGTCAAATACAAGTTCACCAGCGGATAGAGCCAGGCAACAATCCTGCAACTTTTGTTTGAAACATATCTTCCGCAAATACACTCCTGGCGAGCTATTCTACTGTTCAGGTACTTGACCTTCCCTTGATATGACCTTCAAAGGTCAAAGGTTCAAGTTTCTTAAGGTCATGTCTGAACGTAGAATTTCTTGCTCTTTTCATTTCCGTGGTCAAAAATATGGGTTCCCATTTAAAAAGGCTAACTTGACCTTGAAGGTCATAGTCAAGGTCAAATCTAAAGCCGTCATTAAATAGGCAGGGATAAATCCTAAAACTTTTGTCTAAACCCTTTTCCCCCAAAATGCGTTCCTCGAAAGTTATTTTGCCGTTTCCATATTTTTAGATCACCCTGTAAACATAACTTTTTTCTCCCGGCGCCGCACTATGATATATTTGGACGAATTTTTTCCATTTTTCAATTATCTCCCGATAGAATAATTCTATTGAGATGAACTTTTTTTTTAAAAATTAAAGTGCACACTTTGGCTGTTATGGAAAAAATGCTAAAAAGTTCTGATGACCTTTATTTGACCTTGAAAATTGGCTTCGAAGTTGACGATTTTTAGAAAAAATTGATATTTTTGGATGTACAAACTATATCAATCTTCCCTTTTATTTTATTTCTGGCTGAAATTCCTCCGGAGTAGTTTTAGAACTAGAGAAAATCGATAAAGGTCATTCGAAGATCACGCGGAGGTCATTTGAAGGTTATTTTCGAGAGGACTACCACGAAATCGCTTTTTTCGCAGTCTGAGCGGGGAAAGGATTGTAGATTCAGTCCTTGGATGCTCAGGTCGAGCTACAGCCTCAAGGATTATCGGTAGTGGCCAGAGGTTATTTGGAGGTCAATTCAAGGTTCATTTGGTGGGAATCAGCAAGAAATCGCTTTTTTTCACAGTCTGACCGGGAAAAGGAGTACAGATATAGTTCTTGGATGCTCAGGTCAAGTTATAGCCTCAAGAATTATGGATAGTGGCCAACCTAGGGTCATCCAGAGGTCATTTGAATGTCATAATCAAGCGAATCACCACGAAATCGCCTTTTTCCGCAGTCTGAGCAGGAAAAGGAGTGTAGATCCAATTCTTGGATGCTCAGGTCGAGTTATAGACTCAAGCATTATCGGTAGTGTCCAGTATAGGGTCATCCAGGAGTCATTTGCGGGTCATTTCAATGGAATCACTACGAAATGGCTTTTTTTCCGCATTCTTACCAGAAAAAGTATTGTAAATCCAGTCCCTGTATGCTCAGGTCGAGTTATAGCCACAAGAATTATCGGTAGTGGCCAGTCTAGGGTCATCCAGAGGTCATAGCTCGACCTGAACATCTAAGAACCGGTAGGACTGCTAGAAAAGTTGATTCGTAGTGATTCCCTTGAAATGAGCCTGAATGACCTTCAAATTACCTCTGGATGGCCCTAGATTGGCCACTACCGATAATGCTTGAGGCTATAACTCGACCTGAGCATCCAGAGACTGGATCTATAACCCTTTCCTCGGTCAGACTGCGGAAAAAAGGTGATTTCGTGGTGATTCCCACCAAATGACCCTTGAATTGACCCTCAAATGACCTCTGTATGACCCTAGACTGGCCACTACCTATAATCCTTGAGGCTATAACTCGACCTGAGCATCCAAGAACTGGATCCACACTCCTTTTCCCGGTCAGACTGCAAAAACAGGCGATTTTTTGCTGATTCCCACCAAATGACCCTTGAATTTACCTCCAAAGGACCTCTGGATGACCCTAGACTGGCCTCTGCCGATAATCCTTGAGGCTGTAACTCGACCTGAGCATCCAAGGACTGAATCTACAATCCTTTTCCCGCTCAGACTGCGAAAAAAGCGATTTCGTGGTAGTCCTCTCGAAAATAACCTTCAAATGACCTCCGCGTGATATTCGAATGACCTTTATCGATTTTCTCTAGTTCTAAAACTACTCCGGAGGAATTTCAGCCAGAAATAAAATAAAAGGGAAGATGAACAGAGTTTCTATATTACATCCAAAACTATCAATTTTTTCTAAAAAAACGTCAAATTTGAAGCTAATTTTCAAGGTCAAATAAAGGTAATCAAAACTTTTTAGTATTTTTTCCATATCCGCCAAAGTGTGCACTTTAATTTTAAAAAAAAGTTCATCTCAATAGCATTATTCTATCGGGAGATAATTGAAAAATGGAAAAAATTTGTCCAAATATATCATAGGGCGCCGATTTTACTGAAACTCTGCAAAATTAATCTACACAAGATGAGTATAAAAAGTAAACATGCGCCATTCGTGGCCATTCGTAGGACGTTTTTGCCCATCCTCCTTTCTAAATATACAAATAAAATAAAATCAATCTATAAGGATCAAACTAATTGTAAAAAAAATTTCCTTGTAATATCGAATAAAGGGGCTGAGAAAAAAAATCATGAAAAAGTGTCATTTTTTTGCTCTTTAGACGGTAGTAGTACCTTAAGTACCTTAAGTACGCTAAACGTTTATTTAAAAAAAAGAATTGCTCAATAAATACATTAGAGTACACCGAAAAATTTTTAAAAAAATTCAAATTCAAACAATCAAAAATGAATTTTTTTCGATGATAATTGATAATTTCCCTTCAATATATGGCAGCACTGGAAAGAATTTGATCCCATGCAGCAGATTTATTTCGAAAATGACGTCATGCTCCGGGCGACGCGTGTTTTTTCGCATTGAAAGAGATAAAAAGGTGCAATTCAGTTCGTCGGTGAAATAAGAATGATCGCAATGAAACGAAAAAACGCCTGTAAATAAAAGAAATGGGACGTCACCGCGTACATTTTTTGTTCGTACTATTTGGAGGATGAAAAGAGCGAGTTGGCTGGGAGTAGGGGAAAATTTCAATGTTTATGCTCTCTCCGAAAAAGAGGGCCGAAAACTCTTCACATTTATGCTTTATGTATGCGGCGGTGGTATATTTTCCGAAGAAGAGAGATCACGTTTATTTTCTCGCTTATTTTATTTTTCATTAGTGTGCTGCTGTTCGATTCGATTTAGGTTTTTTTGAGAAAGTTTTTTCCCAAGTGGCGCGAAGAGCGAATTTTTAGTACACGCTAAACTCCGGCGAGGGAATAAACACGGTTTCGTTTTTCACGGGGTACAAATTTTTAGTTTATTTATGATATTTCTTCTTATTTTTGTTTCATCAAATTTCATATATATGTATATATATACTTTTGTGTAATTTCTGTTATATTTATATTCCTGAAATTTTTCGTTTCATAGAAATAGAACAGTTTTTTTGTGTGTGGTTTTGAGTGGAAACATGAAAAATAGATTTATATTTATTTTTAATTTATAGTGGTGTAATAAATTAAAAATAATAATAATATGATAAAATATGAAACGATATAATGATTATGATATTTATTTACAAATGGCAAAAGATAAGGAATTATAACATAAAATTTTGCTAGTTGCAGTGAAAGTTTTATAATCGGCTTCATAAAATTTAATAAAAACTCGATATAATAAAGAGAACTTTTTCATCGAATTTGATCTAATCTTACAATATATATATAAAAAATAAAAGAAGCACACAAGAAGGCCAAAAAGAACAAAATAAAAGAGAAAAAAAGGTATCTTATGCGGCGTTAGGCCTTCTGTTTTTTATTTTATTTATTTTCATTTCAGCTAAATTTAGAATATTGCGGATAGAAAATGAAAATAAAAATACGGAAAAAGAAACTATATAAAACGTGATTGAGAGCGCACATCAAGAGGAAATAGATTATTTTTATTTTTTTCTAGTTTCTACCGACTAAATCGATTTTTGCTGTTCAAAACAATTTTTCCTTTTTGTCTTTTCTTTTTTGCCTTCTAAATATATTCGATTAAATCACGCAGGATTGATGGACTCACATTCTCGAAATTGAGCTTAAAAAAAAAAAATATTGTACTATTGCAAAATTTTTTAAAAGATATTTCGAAAAGGAGATGAAATAAAATTGAAATAAATTACTTTTAGACTATCCAAGTTAAGACCTTATAAACAAGATCCATAGGGTTTAAACATCATTTTCTTTTAATTTACACATTTTGATGATATTGGGAACGAGAATTAGTCATAAAGTTAATTAAAGCACTTTGCAATGTGACCCGGAAAGACGTTTTTCACGGTTTCTTGAGAATAACATTATAAAATAAATATAAAAATATTGTTGAACTATTTAGAAAAGGACCTTTCATATGAGACCCCACATGATAGGGTTTTTAAATGACATCACACTGCCTGGAAGAATTATACAAACTTTATTTATATAATAGATAAAAATTAAATATATATTTAAAATAAATCTTGTCGATGCCTTGTGAATAAATATCAAAATAACAATTTTTTGACGTAAAAAAAATTTTAATATGTATTTTTATTTGTTTATTTCTTAAATACATACGTGAAAACAAAAAATAATAATAAAAATATAGTGTGTGAGATGACCGTTGTGAAAGAGTGTGACCTATTCAAGTAAATAGCACAATAAAAAAATAAATAAGAGAAAGGCAAAAGATTTTTTCTCAAGATCGTTCGCCGTTCAGTTTCTATACATATATATATATAAGACAAATAGAAGATTTACAAAAAAAAAAAAAAAACAACAACAAAAAATGGCTCTCGGAGAAGCTCAGAACGGGATTGTGCCGGCTCCTACAAATAAGCAGCAACAGCAACAGATGCAGCATCCGCAGCAACAGGTAAATAGCACAGATCACCAGCAGCATCACCTGGACCTGATTAAGTCACACGACAAAGGAACTGTGAAAATAGGCAAACAGGTAAAATCCAATTTCATTTCATTCTTCCCATTTATTTTCTAACAACATATCTTAAGTTTCCAAAAAAAATTTTATTTTAAGGCAGTCATCTCCTCAGCGATCTAATTGATACTATAAAATTATTAAAAATATATAATTTAAAAATTATAAATCCAGAAGATGATTAATTAAATAAATACATTTTTGGAGCCGGTCTTCCCGGATTTTTTTTTTTAAATGAAGAACTGAAGAAAACACACATTAAAAATTTTTTTATACAATGAAAGAAACAAGTTTTACTTTTTATGAGGAACATTTTATGGAGGTTGATACATAAAGAAAAAGTCATCGAATTAATTTGCATATATTTAATTTATAATATTTTGTATTACCGCATCACAAAATACTTTTCTGTAGATAAAATCACTTGTTGCTTCTAACTCCCAAAATTTCTCAATTTCTTTCATTGGATTGTGTTAATTTTTGATGACATTGTATGTATAAAAAAAAATCCAAAATAACGTTAAATTATCTTTAAAAATATCTCTTTTAATTTAACCCATTAAGCCCTAAAAGAACATATTTTTTCGTTAATCTTTGAGCTCCAAACTCATTTAGAATACTCGAGTTACTATAACTAAAAATCATGTATTTTACTATTTTCGGGTGTCCTCTATCGATATCCGTAGTCCAAATTACATTTTTGTGGCGCTGAACAAAAACATGGCGCCATATTTTTGTTCAGAGCCACAAAAATGCAATTTGAACTCCGGATATCGATAAAGCACACCCGAGAATAGTAAAATACATTATTTTTAGTTATAGTAACTCCATTATTCTTAATGAGCTTTGAGCTCAAAAATCAACGAAAAAATATGTTCTTAGGGTTTAATGGGTTAAGATCCTCCTCAATTTAAAAAAATACACTTTTCGATCTCAAATTATACAGATTCGATCAAAGTTAGGAGAATTTGAAATTAAGAAAAAACTTAATTTAAACAAATAACAACAAAAGAGAGCAAGAAGACTTCGAATTAAAATATAAAAACTATATAATTATAAAATTTTTCGAAATTTAACAAAGAATTAGGAACAGAAATTTTTGAAAATGTTCGAAATCCGATTTAGAACTAAAAACATCATCCTTAAGTAATTCGTAACATTAAAATGTGGGCTAAAAACTTTAAAATTAAAAAAATAAATGCAACTCTTTACAATAAAATGAGTTAAGAATATGTGTAAACATTTGAGATATTAAGTTTTTCGAGAATTTACGTTTTTCAAAGTTTTGTTGAAAATAAGTAAATACATACCTTAACTAAAGTTTCCGTCTTTTTATTTAACATATTTAGAAAATTCGACAAGGATTCTTTGATATTAAGAAGGAATTTAAATAAAATAACGTTTTCGACTTATCGACGCGACGATGACAAGCACGCATCTCGAGCAAAATGAGAAAACAATGAAATTTGTGCAAAAAAGACTGTTTTAAATCTCGTAATTTGTTAAAATGTACAATTTGTCAAGATCTTTAGTTTTTGCTTAGCAAAAAAAAAAAAATTGGATCTAAAATAATTGATAAAATTGCTACTTAATTTCGAAAATATGAATTTTATATTGTAAGAAAAAAACTTTTTCATTGAATACTAGCTGGGTTACCCGGTTTCACCCGGCGTTGGGTAAATACTTATTAATTAAACACTTCTCAAATGTTCTAGTTTGTTATATCCTAGAAATTGTTTCAACCTGAAAACCCCTTAATGGATCCGTCATCTTGAATTTCCAAATCTTAATAATATTCAAAAAAAATTTCGTTTTCTTTTTTCTTGTCCTGTCTTACTCCCTTTGGGAGCATAGGGCTTCTACAAAGTCTCTCCAACCGTTTCTATCTTGGGCTAGTTCCTTAAAATCATTATATCAATTTTAATTTGGTCGCCATATTGGATCCGCCATCTTGAGTTTGGAAATCTGGCTAAAATTCGAAATTAGTGGCCTCAGATTAATCATTGTACTAATTTTCAGTAAAATCCGTTGAAATCGAGAAATTTCGTCTCATATCTTGGATTTACAAATTTTGATAATATTCGAAATTTGTAGCTTCAGAATAATCATTGTACCAATTTTCATTAAAATCCGTCGAAATCGAGACATTCTGGACGCCATGTTGGATCCGCCATCTTGCATTTAGAAATTTTAATACTATACAAAGTTAGTGGTCTCAGAATAATCACTGTATTAATTTCTATTACAATCTGTTGAAATCGAGAAATTTTGGTCGCCATGTTGGATATGGAAATTTTGATAATATTCCAAATTAGTGGCTCCGGAATAATCATTGTGCTAATTTTAATTAAAATCCGTTGAAATCGAGATATTCGGTTGCCATATTGGATCCGCCATCTTGGATTTACAACTTTTGATAATATTCGGAACTTGTATCCTCAGAATAATCATTGTACCAATTTTCATTAAAATCCGTTGAAATCGAGACATTCTGGTCGGCATGTTGGATTTGGAAATTTTGCTAATATTCAAAATTAGTGTTCTCAGAATAATCATTGTACCAATTTTCATTAAAATCCGTTGAAATCGAGAAATCTTGGTCACCATATTGGGGGCCATCTTGGATTTGTAAATTTTGATAATATTCAAAATCAGTGACCTCAAGATAATCATTGTACTAATTTTCATTAAAATCCCTTGAAATCGAGAAATATGGTCGCCATTTTGGATCCGCCATCTTGGATTTCTAAATTTTGATAATATTCAAAATCAGTGACCTCAAAACATTCATTGTACTAATTTTCATTAAAATCCGTTGAAATCAGGAAATCTTGGTCGCCATATTGGGTCCGCCATCTTGGATTTCTAAATTTGGACAGCGGATTTGAAATCCCCATCCCGCAAAACCCCTATATATCAATTTTTTCATGAAAATCGCTTCAAATTTAAATTTTTCGGCCGCCATCTTGGATCCGCCATTTTGAAACCCTACAAAGTATCCTATAGCCGTTCTAAGCTACCTCCCCACCAGTTTTCAGCCAAATCGGTTCAGCCGTTCTTGAGTTATAAATAGTGTAACTAACACGACTTTCTTTTATATACCTATATAGATATATAGATTTTCCTAGTCCTTCAAAAATTTCTATTTAAGTATTTGCATAAGTAGTGAAATATTGTTAAAACATAAACATATATATGTTTTTAAGAAAAATAATATAAGAATTAATCTCAAAGGAAATTTCTGAGCTGCAGGGTCTAGAAGGTGAAATATATTAAAAAAAATAGAAAATAGGCAACCCGACCAAACTCATTTTAATTACCTTAATTAACAACAAATTCCGTGCTCCTGTCCAATTAAATAAATATCGTGATTTAACACATTCTGGACTTTGCAAAGAAAGGACAAATTTGAAGATAATAAAATTGGGTGTGTGTGACCAAAAGCCACGCAATCACTAAAACTCACCCGAAAAAATTCGCCACAGGTTCATTCAGGAGTTTTTAAGAGTTTTGCGTGCCACATTACCGTTTTTATGATTATTATTATTATTATTTTTGTTCTTGGAGAAAAAGAATAATTAATAAAAATAATAGTACACAACTAAAATTAATTAAAAACATGTATCCTCGGGAATTCCCCACGGGGATTAAATTCAGTGTAAAGATTTTATAGGATGGATTGCGACAAAAAATTAGCGCCATTTCAAAAATATCCAGAATAAATTTTTAAATGAAATCAACTAGTGAAAAATAAAAGGCCCAAATTTTTAATATTCATGACAAGTTTGAAATATATATAAGGGACGTTTCACACAGAACGGATCACCTGCATACCCAAAATTGGTGTTAATGACCCTTGATGTTCGAGATATCCAAATATTCGTCTGGGCAAGAGCTTTCGAAAAATTCCCGGCGAAATTCAAAATTCAATATGGCGACTCCAATATGGCGGCCGAAAGCTGGAAAAAATTTGAATATGCTACAAAAAAAACTTGTTGAAAAAAATATACGCGACAGATCTGATAGTTTTTTGTCTCAAATTGTAGCTAAAGAACACCCTATAAAAGCTAGTGTGGTTGAATGAAAAAATCGAACATAGCGGTTCCAATATGGCGGTCGAAAATTCAATATGGTAGACGAATTTTTAGCAATCAACTAATTTGCACCAAATTCGGTATATGGGGGTTTTTCGGGTCGCTGATTACGAATGCGGGGTTAAAATTTTGATATAATCTAGCTCTACAATCCTCTCCTGAGATGTAAAAGGGTGGCAGGGGTGAGTGAGTGAGAATTCGAAAATCCTTAGCATTAGTTTTACCCAAGCCATTGTCGTTTCTCGGGGTTTTTTTGGAATCGCGGATTCTAAATTTTCGACTATTTTTGCCCTTTTCGAATTTGAACCCTTACTAACCCCCTGCCACCCTTCAAAAACCTAGAAGTGGGTTATAGAGCTAGATTATATCAAAATTTCAAAATTGCATGCCCAAAAACCTTAGAAGTATTAATTTGCAACTTTATATAATGGATACCGTGCATGTATCGGTTTTCATCCCTTATAACATCCAAAAAGGGCTGCGTAGCTCTATCATAAGCATTGACACTAGTTTGTAAGACCCTAAGTTTCACTCTTATTTATTTTCAGGATTTAATTTATTCACAACTCTTAAGTTCTCAAAACAGTATTTTTGAAAAACTTACAAATTTTACCCCTTTTGGGCTTTTTCTTAGGGTGGTGATGGAATTAGACCTTAGATAACAAAATAATTGAGATTCTTATCCTCCTTATTATATTTTTCCCCATTTTCACCTGTTTCAGCCAAAACCAATTTTTTTTTTCAGAAAAATCCATAAGATAGCGAGTTAGCGTAAAAATGTTGATTTTAGGGGTGGTTTACAACCCCTTAATTATAAAAATCATACCTCCGGATTTAATAACTTTATTTTCCAAAACTTTTTTAAGATCGAAAATATCAACTTTTTATAAATTTTTTTTTTTTTTTTTTTTTTTTTTGAAATTCAAAAATACAATAGGAAGGGGTGCTTTTTTTTTTTAATTTTCAGGTATTATTCTGAAAGAGAACTGAGTTTTCAAAAATTTTTAAAATTTTTTAAATATCCGAGCTTAAAGTTGACGGAAAAATTGGGACAATAAGAGTTAATAGAAATTAACGACTCCGAAAATTTCAAAGTAAAGGGTTTTCCAATAAGAGGTGTTATTTTGAATAGCCCGCCATTTCGGTAGATGTCACTTTTGGAGCTGTTATTTTTTGACATTTCACAAGTAGAAACTACGCGCCATAAATAAAAATGGATCGATACACGCTTCAACAACGCATTGAAATTATTAAAATTCACTATAAAAATGGTGAAAATTTGGCAGAGACGGTTCGTAAAACTCGAACATTTTTGGGTCGTCGTGAAGCACCTTGTCGGACCGCAATACAGAAATTGGTGGAAAAATTCGAGCTGTTGGGACAAGTTAGTGATGTGAAGAATAAAACCCGTGCACGTCGTTCAAGAACAGCCGAGAATATTGCTGTTGTAGCCGAAAGTGTTGAAGAAAACCCAGGTTTGTCCATTCCTCGTCGTTCTTTGGAATTAGGCATTCCAAAAACGTCATTACACCGTATTTTGCATAAAGATTTGGGTCTTAAGGCTTATAAAGTTCAGTTAACACAACAACTCAAGCCGGCCGATCATCAACAACGACGTGTCTTTGCCGATTGGTTCCTTGAAATGCATGAAAATGATCCGGAATTTCATCGAAAAATCATCTTGAGTGATGAGGCCCATTTCCACCTCGATGGCTTCGTCAACAAGCAAAATTGTCGCATATGGGGCTCGGAAAACCCAAGAGTTATTGTTGAAAAGCCTCTCTATCCTCAACGTGTGACTGTTTGGTGCGTTTTATGGTCCGGCGGGGTCATTAGACTTTACTTTTTCGAAAATGAGGCTGGAGCACCAGTTATGGTGAATGGATTGCGCTATCGAGAGATGATTAATGATTTTTTATGGCCGGAATTGGATGGTATTGATCTGGACAACGTTTACTTTCAACAAGACGGCGCTACGTGCCACACAAGCAACGAAACCATCTTTTACGGGAAAAGTTTCCGGACCGTGTTATCTCTCGAAGAGGTGATCACAATTGGCCACTCAGATCTTGTGATTTGACACCTTGCGACTTCTTCCTTTGGGGCCACGTGAAAGACAAGGTCTACGCCAACAGCCCAGCGTCGATTCAAGACCTCAAAGATGGAATTCGTGAGGCTGTCGAGGACATAGGGCAGCCACTTTGCGATTTGGTTATGGATAATTTCATGAAAAGGATATGGTCCTGTAAGCGTGGTCGTGGTGGTCATTTGGCTGATGTTATTTTCCATTATTAACGGCATACCTTCCTCTTTATAATGAAATAAACATCCGATCATTTATCTCAAGAAATGGCATTTTCCTATGAATATCAAAATAACACCTCTTATTGGAAAACCCTTTACTTTCTTTTATTAAAATCAGTGACCCCGGAAACCCCACACGTACTCATTTTCGTAGAGAAATTGCTCATTCTGAGTTTCTTTCAACAGATAATTTGAAATCAGTAAATCCGTTAGTACTCATTATCATAGAAGTCGATAATCGTGAAAACTTCGAAGTACTCATTTTTATTAAAAATCAGCAACCCAAAAAAAACCCAAGTAGCAGTTTTCATGATAAATCATATTAACCCATTAATGCGCAAAACGAGGATTTTGTGCACGCAAGTTCAATTGTACGATTCGAATAGCAAATTGGGGCGGTTTTCTTCCAAATTCGTATTTAAGGGGCTTCTGGGAATGCTCTTTCAGAATCTGGCATTTGTTTTTTTAAAAAAATTGATGATTTTGTACGGTCATTTGTCTTTTCAAAGTCGATTATCTTGTCTTTGCTGCTATTGAATGATCATATAACCAACAAAAATCGCGGTCCGAATGTCTAAACTTCCTCAAACCATGGTCTTGAAAGTTTTTCTTTGCTTTCGTTTTAGCAAAATGGCCATTTTGTACAGCAATGCAATAAAAAACTTCGCGATTTTTTTACACGAAAAGGATCAACTTTACAAAAAAAAAATTGTAGAACAAAAAATGCTTGAAATTAGCGAAGGAATACATGTAAATTTTTATTTGTTTAGGTTTTTTTTTGACTACTTTTGGTTTTTTGGATTTGACCAATTTTTGAAAAATCCTAAAATGTCCCGAAAAATTCTGAAATAATTCACACGTATTCTTTGGCTAATTCTAAGCACTTTTTGTCATATAAAATTTATTCGTATAATTGGTCCTTTTTGGGTAAAAATATCACCAATTTTTTTTTTATGACGAAATTTGGTGATATTTTTACTCAAAAAGGATCATTTATACGAATAAATTTTATATGAGTTATATATAGCCAAAGAACACGTCTGAATTTTTTCAGAATTTTTCAGGACATATTTGGATTTTTCAAAAATTGGCCAAATCCAAAAAACCAAAAATAGTCCAAAAAATTCCTAAAAAATGTATTCCTTCACTAATTTAAAGCATTTTCTGTTCTATACATGTTTTTTGTAAAGCTGATCCTTTTCGTGTAAAAAAATCGCGAAGTTTTTTATTACATTGCTGTACAAAATGACCATTTTGCAAAAAGCAAAGCAAAGAAAAACTTTCAAAACCATGGTTTGAGAAAGTTTAGGAATTCGGACCGGGATTTGTGGTGGTTATATTATCATTCAATAGCAGCAAAGACAAGATAATCGACTTTGAAAAGACAAATGACCATACAAAATCAGCACTTTTTTGAAAAAACCCAAAAAATAATAGGGTTTTTGAAGCATTTAAAATAAATGCTAGATTCTGAAAGAGCATCCCCAAAAAACCCTTATATACGAATTCGGAAGAAAATCACCCCAATTTGCTATTCGAATCGTACAACTGAACTTGCGTGCACAAAATCCTCGTTTTGCGCATTAATGAGTTAATTCATAAATTTAGTGATCTTGTCTCCTATGCCTTTGAAAAGTTTTATTTCACAGGTGCTTCAAAAAATCTAAAAATTTTTCGACCGTGTCGAATATTTCTGGTACGATGATTGCATAATCCGTCATAATTCCGGTTGACACAGTGACTACGTTCACAGTCAACAGTCACACATAGAACAAAACAAAAAGGAGTTGACTTGAATTAATTTTTTATGTAAATGTGCCAGTCATTAGAGCTCGGAAGTGGATTCTTAAAAAAAAAAAAAAAATCATATAATTTATATGCATTGCTTATGGTATGAAGAATAATAAAAATAACTGATTTCTCTTCGGGCAGGAAATTAATATTCCTGATAGGCATGAAGTTAGCGACGATTATTGGATTCATTCATAGTACTCAGGTCATATATTTGTGGCATGTGTGGGGTTATTTTCCGGAAAGTGTGCGGTCGATGGAAAACCGCAAAGCACATCTATTTAAATAAGAAATTGTTGCATATCTGTTTTAGCTATAAACGATTGATAAACGAGCGATGCAAAGTAAACACGGCCATGGATCAAGTTGCTGACGACGACGGCGACGGCGAGTGCACTATAATATAAATAAAAAGACACATTCAATTTTGCTTGCATTTGCACATTCCAATGAGTAGAAGATATGCTCCCCTTCTCCTTTATTTATCGTTTATGGTGCCCCCCACGGAGCCCCATTTGAGAACTTTATTTAGAATTCGATGATGAATAGTTGTGGAGTCGAGGCGATAGTCAGAGAGGAGAAAATTGGGTAACAAGGTCAAGACGAGTGAGTTTTTTTTAAATAATGCCGGTTCAATTTGTTTCTTTTTAATAATATGACTCATCATTCTAATTTATGCTCTCTCCAAACAACAGCTGGAGTCGATTAATTAAAAAAAAAAAAACTATTTTTACTTTATTTTCAGATCCAGAAATTTCTTAAAAATAAGCCCCTTCAAAACAGAAGTAATTTAATTTATTGCCAGATTGCCGGCTTTTCTGGTTAAATTGACTTGAAGTAAAATAGCTAAATAATGTTAAGTAAAAAAACATTTTATTGAAAAAATTTTGAAAACTTTTTCATTGAATAAAAAAAAATTTGTTTTCTTAAAAAGGGTTTGGGGCGATTTTCTGGGCTAAACTGAGGTATAATAAAATAAATAAATATTAACTATTAAGTAAAAAAATAAAAATTTTGGTGAAGAAACAAAGACGAAACGATAAATAAAAATTCTCGCAATACGATGCGCGATGATAATTGATCTGAATCAGGTCCCAGCTTATTGCATAATCACGACTTTATCGTCTATTTGCGGGGGTGATGGAGAGGGCAGTTCGGGGCCATTTCCGCTAAATTCCTCGCGGTGTTGCGGGGCGTCATCACGATCATCATCGCTTGAGTTTAATTAACGCCGTGTGCCAATTTTGACAATTAGATCATCAGATGTTTATTTAAATTATGCGTGAAACACAGCCTCTACCTCTGGCCCATCTCCGTTCCCCCTGCCTAAATAAAAAGTTTCCAAAGATATCGTCGAATGCGATGTCACATCACAGACGCCTCCAACGGATGAATTTGCGCGCCAAAAATTTGCCCGCCAAAAAATAATCGTTATAAACGAGACTAAATCCCGTCGGTAAAATTGATTACGATAATATTTTATAATAGTATTATTATTAAACAAATGGATTAATTCGTATATTCATATATTCTTTATATCAAATTTTATATTGTTTTCTATAAAATTCATTTTTGGAATTTTTATTCGTAATGATTATGATCTAAAATTTTAATAAAGTAATGATTACTAAGTCATTTTTAATTTTCCTATTACCCGGCAAATATGAAACGATTTTTTGTCAAATATTTCAAAATTTTGCAAGTATAAACTAATCGTGAAAAATTGTTTTTAGGAAAATAGAATCGCATTCAGGAAATCCCGAGCTTTAAAAATTTTATTAAATAATTTTACTTAAGAATCTTTGTTACTACTTTCGATATTAAATCCAAAAATGTGACATAAATTTTTTAAATCGGTGTGAAAATATGATTTTTAACTCAAAGAAGTCACATTCCAATTCAATAAATAAATAAAAATTCAAATTATTAATTTCAAACAGGTATTAGTTTTTATAGTATACGAATCGTTTTAATATTTCCATTTGTTTGCAATGATTTTATTTTATTGTAAAAACGACTTTATTTATATATATTTATTTATGAAAATTGTAATTTTTGAGATTAAAAAATTATATTAATAGTACTTTGTAATGAAGACGATTAGTTTAAGTCTAAAAATAAAAAATAAAAATTACTTATTAATTGCTATTGAATGAATAAGATAAGATAATCGGTAATCATTATTGTCTAATTTTAATTTATAATTTAACTGAAAATATTGATTTAGTTTAATGTAACGTGATGATCTTTCAGTTACTGTTTTCGGAAATAATCATTAATTTATGTCTCTGTTTTGCACAAATTTAAAAAAAAACAAAGCTGTTACACCTCTTTTTTTATGAAATTAACGAAAAGTATTTATATAAGCTTATCAATTCAATATTTTCCTCATCATAAATAATTAATAATAATTCATTTTTAATTACCTTTTTACAAAAGATCCTTGAAGTTGAAACTGAAAATTTTTTTTATAGACTAGCTATGTTAACACTTCTCAAATGTTCTAGTTTGCTATATCCTAGAAATTGTTTCAACCCGAAAACCCATTTATGTATTCGCCATCTTGAATTTCCAAATCTTAATAATAATCAAAATTATTAGCCTTAAAATAATCATTGTACCAATTTTCATTAAAATCCGTTGAAATCGAGTAGTTTTGTTATATTGGATCCGCCATCTTGAATTTGGAAATTTTGCTAATGTTCGAAATTAGTGGCCTCAGAACAATCATTGTACTAATTTTCATTAAAATCCGTTGAAATCGAGAAATATGGGTCGCCATATTGGATCCGCCATCTTGGATTTCTAAATTTTGATAATATTCAAAATCAGTAACCTCAAAACAATCATTGTACTAATTTTCATTAAAATCCATTGAAATCTAGAAATCTTGGCCGCCATATTGGATCCGCCATTTTGAATTTCTAAAATTGGACAGCGGATTTGAAATCAGCATGCCGCAAAACCCCTATGTACCAATTTTCATGAAAATCGCTTCAAATTTAAAATTTTCAGCCGCCATCTTGGATCCGCCATTTTGAAACCCTATGTATTATCCGAAAAAAAAATTAGCCTATATGTTAAGTTGGAGTATGTACTACCTTCGGACAAAAAATGAAAAATATCGATGCAAGCGTTTAGGCGTGATTGAGCAACAAACAAAGAAACAAACAAACAAACTTTAATTTTTATATATATACTAGCTGGGTTACCCGGTTTCACCCGGCGTTGGGTAAATACTCACTAATTAAACACTTCTCAAATGTTCTAGTTTGTTATATCCTAGAAATTGTTTCAACCCGAAAACCCCTTTATGGATCCGCTATCTTGAATTTCCAAATCTTAATAATATTCAAAATTAAATAAAATAATCATTGTACCAATTTTAAAAAATAATCATTGTACCAATTTTCATTCAAATTCGTTGAAATCGAGAACTTATGGTCACCATATTGGATCCGCCATCTTGAGTTGGAAAATTTTGCTAATATTCGAAATTAGTGGCTTCAGAATAATCATTGTACTAATTTTCAGTCAAATCCGTTGAAATCAAGAAATTGAACCTCATATTGGATTTACAAATTTTGATAATATTCGAAATTTGTAGCTTCAGAATAATCATTGTACCAATTTTCATTAAAATCCGTCGAAATCGAGACATTCTGGACGCAATGTTGGGTCCGCCATCTTGCATTTAGAAATATTAATAATATACAAAATTAGTGGTCTCAAAGTAATCACTGTACTAATTTCCATTACAATCCGTTGAAATCGAGAGATTTTGGTCGCCATGTTGGATATGGAAATTATGACAATATTCGAAATTATTGGCTCCGGAATAATCATTGTATTAATTTTAATTAAAATCCGTTGAAATCGAGACATTCGGTTGGATCCGCAATCTTGGATTTACAACTTTTGATAATATTCGGAACTTGTATCCTCAGAATAATCATTGTACCAATTTTCATTAAAATCCGTTAAAATCGAGACATTTCGGTCGCCATGTTGGATCCGCCATGTTGGATTTGGAAATTTTGCTAATATTCAAAATAAGTGGCCTCAGAATAATCATTGTACCAATTTTCATTAAAAACCGTTGAAATCGAGAAATCTTGGTCACCATGTTGGGTCTGCCATCTTGGATTTGTAAATTTTGATAACATTCAAAATCAGTGACCTCAAGATAATCATTGTACTAATTTTCATTAAAATCCGTTGAAATCTAGAAATATGGTCGCCATTTTGGATCCGCTATCTTGGATTTCTAAATTTTGATATTATTCAAAATCAGTAACCTCAATACAATCATCGTACTAATTTTCATTAAAATCCGTTGAAATCAGGAAATCTTGGTCGCCATATTGGATCCGCCATCTTGAATTTCTAAATTTGGACAACGGATTTGAAATCCCCATTCGGCAAAACTCCTATGTACCAATTTTCATGAAAATCGCTTTAAATTTAAAATTTTTAGCCGCCATCTTGGATCCGCCATCTTGAATTTCTAAATTTGGACAGCGGATTTGAAATCCCCTTCCCGCAAAACCCCTATGTACCAATTTTCATGAAAATCGCTTCAAATTAAAAATTTTTAGCCGCCATCTTGGATCAGCCATTTTGAAACCCCACGTATTATCCGAAAAAAAATTAGCCTATATGTTAAGTCGGAATATGTACTACCTTCGGACAAAAAATGAAAAATATCGATGCAAGCGTTTAGGCGTGATTGAGCAACAAACAAACAAACAAACGAACTTTCATTTTTATATATATATAGAGATAGGGATTCGAAATCATTAAATTTTAAAATATCTACGTACCAATTTTCATTGAAATTTTTTAAAGGTTAGAAAATGTTGGTGGGTATATTCGACCCGAAATCCGCCAAGTACTTGATTTAAAAAAAAAAAAATTAAAACTAAATAAGGAAATTTCAAAATTAAAAGTTTTACCGGAGTCTACTTACAAATTATCATTTTGCCTTGAAACTAAAGTGCAATTTATGTTAAAATATTTACTTACCTTTAGTTATTTTATCTTCTTTGAACTTAAAAAATATAATAATAATAATTCAAACAGATATTCAATTCCTCTTTAAGCGGTTTTGTTTAACTTGACCGTCTTTTACGTTTATCTCTGAATTTTCTGTATAGTTCAAAGTTAGAAATAGAATTTTAACTACAGGGTGTCCCATAGGAATGTGTGAAAACTAATTAGTCCCTATTTTTTAACAAATGGAGAGATCGGTAAAAGGTAAATATTTTTTAATAAAGGAAAGTCGTCATTTTTATTTCATGTCCATTTTATTATAAAAAAATTAAACCTATTTAATACAAACCATTAATTTAAAAATATAGTGAAAAACGTGAATTATTAATAATATATATTTTTGAAATGTGAACCATCTACATAAAAGGTATCTATCTGCATTTCTTTGAATCTTCTGTCGCCGGAGAGAAGTACAAAGGGATGTTAGAGACCAAATCCTTTCTCATGCGAAAAAGAGGAGCCGCGTTAAATCTTTTTTTTTTTTATTCAAGACGGAGCAGCACCTCATCGCACACAAGAAGTATCATCAATAAATTTTATGGCGATCGAGTTATTGGCCACGCTTTGCTAGGGGAAAAGGAATAGAATAGCCACAGTACTCGTCAGATCTCATTCGATTTGATTTCTTTTTAGGGGGGTACATTAAAGATCTCTGCTATGAAAATAACGAAAAAACAGTTGAGGATTTTATTAAAGACATTGGGAAGTTCGTCAATGGCATTTCAAATGAAACGTTAGAACATGTTTTTAATAGTTTTAGAAAGCATATGGATATTTGTGGCAAATTAGATGGTTAAAATATCGAAAATATATATCATTAGTAAGTAACGTTTTTCACTACTTTTTTAAATTAATTGTTTTGTATTAAACAGATTAAATTTTTTTATAATAAAATGGACATGAAATAAAAATGACGACTTCCTTTATTAAAAAGTACTAGCTGGGTTACCCGGTTTCACCCGGCGTTGGGTAAATACTTACTAATTAAACACTTCTCAAATGTTCTAGTTTGTTATATCCTAGAAATTGTTTCAACCCGAAAACCCCTTTATGGATCCGCTATCTTGAATTTCCAAATTTTAATAATGTTAAAAATTAGTGGCCTTAAAATAATTATTGTACCAATTTTCATTCAAATCCGTTGAAATCGCCATATTGAGTTTGGAAATTTTTCTAATATTCGACATTAGTGGCTCCGGAATAATCATTGTACTAATTTTAATTAAAATCCGTTGAAATCGAGAAATATTGGTCGCCATATTGGGTCCGCCATCTTGGATTTTTAACTTTTGATAACATTCAAAATTAGTGACCTCAAGATAATCATTGTACTAATTTTCATTAAAATGTTGATAATATTCAAAATCAGTGACCTCAAAACAATAATTGTACTAATTTTCATTAAAACCCGTTGAAATCAGGAAATCTTGGTCGCCATGTTGGATCCGCCATCTTGAATTTCTAAATTTGGACAGCGGATTTGAAATCCCCTTCCCGCAAAACCCCTATGTCCCAATTATCATGAAAATCCCTTCAAATTTAAAATTTTCAGCCGCCATCTTGGATCCGCCATTTTGAAACCCTACGTATTATCCGAAAAAAAATTAGCCTATATGTTAAGTCGGAAAATGTACTACCTTCGGACAAAAAATGAAAAATATCGATGCAAGCGTTTAGGCGTGATTGAGCAACAAACAAACAAAGAAACAAACAAACAAACTTTCATTTTTTATTTTTTATATATATATATAGGGATTTACATTTTACCGATCTCTCCATTTGTTAAAAAATTGTGACCCATTAGTTTTCACACTTTCCTATGGGACACCCTGGATGTTCGGATAAAGCTAAAGCCTTATAATTTTGCACAATGTTAAATTTTTGATGACACTACAATTTAAAAACGAAATTTTCAAACCTGCGCCATTTTTAACCCGTTGTTTTAATTTGTACTAATAAAATACTCACGGCTGAAATAAACTATAATAAGCTTTTGATTTTTTATTTCAAATACCTGTACTAAACATTAAAAAATAAAAATAAGTTAAAAATATTGAAAAAAAGCTTTTTTTATAAAGTTAAATAAAATTAATTGAATAATGGGTATAGCAAAAGGAAAATAAAATAAAAGTAAACAATATTATAATATACCTGAAAAGTAGAAAATAAAGTCAAATTAAAAATAAAGAAAAATTAAAAATATATTAGTGAACTGAAAACAAACAAAAAATTAATAGTAAACAAACATTTTATGAAATACATAGTTTTTTCTTAGAATTACTTGTGTCAAGATCAAGTTACTTATTTATTTACACAGGTTAATCTCGCGACAAGCTCTTTTATTGTATGAATTGTATAATGTAGTAAATTGATGGGTGTGATTTAATTTAAAGTATATTTTTTCTTTTTAGAGCATTTAAATAAAACCTTGTTTTTAAAAATGTCCTTTTACTATTAATTTATTTTTTATTTCTTTTAGTTTTCGCTGTATATGTTTTTCGTATTCTCCTCAGCAAACACTTTCATTTGATACTCATATCAACATGGTAGATAAAGAAATTTCATCCGCCATCTTGGAGCGATGGTCATATTGAATTAAGTGTGATGTCACTCACTTTATTGGTTTCTACTCCTCAAGCCCTTTCATTTGATATCCAGATTCATTTGATACCTACAGTGCTGTGCAAAACATTTGCAACTAAAACCCCAATTTTCTATGTCTTACTACAACAAACCTTAAATTCTTAAAAACAAAAAAGCTAATACAGTATTTTATTCTTTATTATATCTAATTTAAGAATATTAAAAAACTAAAGGTAACTATTCAATAAAAAAGGAGAAATATTCGTTTTTTCATACTAAGATACAAAACTGACTGTGCAAAACATTTGCAACTCCTTGACACTGACAATGTTGGTGACTTTAAATATGTATTTCACATTAATATTTGTTTGAATAGCCTTTATTTACAATAACTGCTGCACATTTTCTTGGCATAGAATTAAATAGCGACTCAATATGTAAAAAAGTTATATCATTCCAAGCCTTTTTTATACCATTAAAGAGTTCGTCACGGTTGTTGTAAAATTTACCCCTCATATTCTTATTAACTAGTTGCCATAGCTTTTCTATGGGGTTGAGATCTGGGGACTGTGCGAGCCATTTCAAAACTTCAATGTTTTGCTGCGAAAACCAAGCCTGAAGAAGACTAGAGGTGTGCTTGGGATCATTGTCCTGTTCGAAGGCCAGCGCAGCGGCATTTTTTCCTCTGCGTAAAGGAGCATAACATTTTCCATAATGTTTTTGTAGTCCTCCGCTTTCATTATCCGTGGTATTTCAAAAAGAGGTCCCACGCCCTGAGCTGACAAACACCCCAAGACCATTGTATTACCACTTCCATGCTTCATAGTTACCACAGTTTATCGCGGATTTAGTCGTTTGTTCGTTGCTCGTCCTACTTTTTGCCCTCCATCTAGCTCCACTAAGTTAAACTTAAAGTTAAACACTCATCCGAAAAAAGGACAGTTCTCCATTTTTCTAGGGGCCATTCTAAATGACTTTGAGCAAAGACAAGTCGAGCTCAATCATTTTTTTCGGAAAGTAGTGGCTTTTTCGCTGGCCTGTAGGTCTTAAGATCGATTTCTATGGCTCGTCTTCTTACTGTCGAAGGATCCACATCCAGGTTTTATTCGTTTTTTACCTAAGTACCTTGAACTGAGGAAAGGCCAAGATTTACTTAAAATTTAAATTCTACGATCCTCAGCCTTTGTCGTTTTCCTTGGTCTACCACCCTTTATGAATATTTTCAATACTCCCAGTCTTTTTAAAACTGCTTATAATTCTGTGGTGGATTTAGCTATTTTATTCGGTTTTTTATTTCGTTGTAAAATTAATTACTCCCATTTTACGAACTTTTAGTTTAATTGCGTTTAAAGGAAAAAATATATTTTAATAATACACTTCCGCACATGGACCTGACCGACAGACTGGATTATATGCCCTGCAGTAGTTGGATCAGAATAGAAAATTATTATTATTATTTTTTATTAACTATATATGGAATAGAAAATAACAGTTAACTAACAAAGTACTGCCAATTCTCATTTATTCCGAGAAAAGTATTTGTTGATATATAAAGTTGCAAATGTTTTGCACAGGCAAAATTGTTACGTTGAATAAAAAAGTGGATATTGCTCCCTTATTATGGGATATTACATTCTGCTATTGTTATATCTGGAAACTAGACATAATAAAGAAGAATGCACTGTAAAAATTTTTTTGGTATCAGTGGTTTAGGAAATTTTATAATGATCTGTAATAAACTATGGTTTTAGTTGCAAATGTTTTGCACAGCACTGTATATTAAGGAGGTTGACAAAAATATGTAATCCGCCATCTTGTAGCTTCGGCCATTTTAAAATGACGTCACTCATTTTATTGTTTCCTACTCTTCAATCTCCTTCATTTGATACCCATATTAATAGGATTGGCAAAATATACACCATCCGCCATTTTGTGGCGGGGGCAATTTTGAAAATATTACTAGTTATATTAAGTATTGCATATGTCATTGTCACCAAAACTAAAGATGTATGCAAAATTTTAGCAAAATCGGTTGGGAGGAAATGGTTCAAAATTCAGTTACAAGATTTGATCTAAACAAACATACATCCATATATACATACAAACATTGCAAGTTCAAAAAACAAAATTCACAAAGTATGTATCACCGATGTTGCACTTTGGTGTCCCATGACCCGTCAATAAAAAAATAAAAACTCAGTGAAAATTGATAGCATTTTTTCAATTTTAAGATATCGATTGGCAAGTTAATCAGTAACCCTTTCTTTTCCCATTCGCACAAATTTAAGAAGCCTACACAATTTTCAACCATAAGGCAAACAAGAATTAAACGGAACCATTGAACCCCTTTTGCGAGGGTTAATTTTTTTTTAATTAATACTTTGCAAATTTTTAACGGTGTATCGTTTCGTTTCGTTGCATTAATTACTTTGACCGGAAGAAGCCTTTTAAGGGAAAAAAGAAATATGCAAGATTAAAAAAACTCAAAAACCCTTCTATCGAAAAAAACTTTTGTGAATAGAAAAGTAAAAAAGAAGTTCTTGTGATTCAAATCTGAATCTTAACTAATTCTTAAGTAACGATATTTAATTTCTTATGCATATCTTATAAATACCAAAAAGAACAATATACACATAATAAATTTTCTTTTATCAAACATTTCATATGCTTACAAGGTAGAGGTCTGTTTTAAAATGGTACTCGATAAGAAATCTTTGACTTAATTCAAATTCTCTTGAATAAAGTACTAAAAAAGAAAAATTACAGGGTCCTAATATTTTCAGGAAATTCTCAAAATAAATATAACTCTCCAGGAAATCCAAAATCGGAATCTGGCTCGAAATAATCAAAAAAGGATAGTCAAACTATCCAGAAGAGTAAAATTTATGCTAAAAATTAGTCCAAAAGGAACCTACTCGAGTCACTGCAATAGGCTACAAATGTTCAAACAAAAATCCAAGGGTCCCAATAATTTAAGAAGACCGAGTCAATATCCAGATATCAAGGAAATCTAAAATCGGGATGGACTTGGATCGAAATTTTATAGTGTAACTCTCAAGAAGGGTAAAATTTAGATTAGAAATGGAATAGTTTCGATTTATCACACGCACAAATAGTAATTTTTGTTGGAATTTAAATCTAATAAATATTGTTATAATTCCTCATATTTTAAATATTATAAATCCGTAAGAACTATATTTTAATAAGTTATTTTTAAAATTTGGAAAGTATTGCTGCACAATTTTACATATGAAGTTATTTTAATACGCGAAAACGATTTAAGCGATTTACAGAAAAATTGGCATCTAGGTAAATAAAACATTTTATAAAAGTAGTAAATTTTGTCTAATACTTTAAGCCGAAATTGTTCCATTTTTTTCAATCATATTTAAGCGATAATATAGTTTAAAAATAATACACTTAGACTGTGAAAATATATATTTTTTACACAAAATCAGTATACCAATTTGCAAAAATTTGGTGCCAGGAGTGGGGTTTTAAAGTTTAACAGCTGAATAAGTTCCAAAGAAATAAATATAAATAAAATAAATAAAATTTGGAACAAATAAAAAAACATACTCAAAAAGTAATTTTTATACAACTAAAAATAAAGCCAAAGCCACAAGTGCTCCAGATAAGTTAATTTTTTGTGCGGTCTGTTTTTATTAAGCCATGAAACTGAATTCCCCCAGCAATTTAAATGTTCCTCTTTTTGTGTTGGTTGTTTTTTAATGCTGGAGCCCTATTAATTTGAGACGCACTGATGGAATTAATCCGATGCCCCCCCCCCCCCTTGAAAAACCGACGCACACGCACCGAAGTCGACCGCGATCCAAAAAAGTGATATCATCGATTGCGATGACGCGCCCGGCCGGACTGCATCACATACCAGCCCGTCAAGGCCACAGTCACAGGGGGTGACTCTGAGCTTTGGGCTCAGAGAGCGGCTCGCGGTGACTCATTAAATTTGGAATGAGAAGCAGTGGCGGCGTGTGGATTGAGCTGAAATTAGGCGAGAGGGTCATACCGTAATTGACCAAAAGGAAAATATTTTTTTTTTTTTTTTTTTTTTTTTGGTATGCGGGCAGCGAGTGCACAACCACTGAAATATAATTTAATGCCCATCAAACAGAGGGGAAATTCGAATGAATTTTACGGCTCGTTTCATTTAAAACCCTCCGAATTTTAATTTTTTTAGGGGTCACCACAGTGACCATCAACCATGAAACAATTGCTCAAAAGTAAAACAAGAAATAAAGCATTAAACAAAGAACTTTACCCTACTTCTCATTTGACGAATTAATGTCCTCTAAATTTTGATAAAATAAATTCCTCACCTCGGGGAAAAAGGGGTTCATATCATCGAGTTGTGATGTCACCGCTTCCTCTTGAAAGGTCACAACTTTTATTAATTTTTTCATTTCTCTTTTGTTTAATGTTACTATTACTGTTATTATAATAATTTTGTTTTCTTGTGCATTTAAAATACACAGAAAATGAAGATGTATGTTGCTGGTCTCACGTACGCACTGGGGCACCTCTAGAATTATCAAAAAACGTGGGGTGCCCCTGTGCTTGTCAGTTCAACGAAGAGCTTATTAAACAGGAGACCTGTCATCTGGCCTTTTGCACAAAAATTCTATAATCACCACTTTTTGATAATTTCCACATCGAAATGTTAAAATTAATTTCTTGCGCCTGCTGCAAGAGTTAATTCCAATTTAAATACCACGTCTGTTAACAATTAAACTGATATTTGTCATTAGCCCTGAATTTACACCGGATTGTAGCTGGGATAAAAGTATAAAACCGAGTCGCCCTAGGGTCATTGGCGTAGCTAGGAATTTTTCCTAGGAGGGGCAGCCGTCCAGCTGAACAGTCATTTAATGAGAGATCATAACTGACACCTAGTGATAAGTAATAATGCAGTTCATTCACTCTCCTTATTACCATGTAGTGTCTTTCTTAACTCCTTAGTAAAGTTGAAAGTCTAATGGTGCATCTAAATCCATACTTATAATACTAATATTATAAATGCGAAAGTGACTCTGTCGGTCTGTCTGTTACCTTTTCACGCTTAAACGGCTGACCGGATTTGGATAAAATTTGGCAAGAAGATATAATAGTATCCTGGGAAGGATATAGGCTACTTTTTACCGCGCGAAAATATCTCATTCCCAGGCGAAAATCTTAATTCGAATAGTTGATATTTATAAAAACTTGTGTACCGTCTACCTCAGTTTTTGGGCGATTTTCTTGAGATGTACTTGTTGGTGCTTTAGGTTGTGTAGAAGAAATAGAATTACTTGTATTTCCCCTCTTTTCATTATCATGTATCCCGACTATTCGGATTTTTTAAACAATGTTTTGATATCTTTACATTTTTTCATACTTTATACCTAGAAAAATAAAAGAGTGTGTATAAAAACCTATAACCAACTTAATGAAACAAAACATAACCGAATGAAATAACAAAAAATATACTTTTCCATTAAATTTATAATTAGAATTTTAAGCAGGAAGGATTTACCACCTTTCCTTTACGCTACTTAAAGTTTAAATGTAATTGTTGTAATATTTGTAGTATCAGTTTAATGAAAATCAATTTCATTTTCCATTTACCATTTCAAATAAAACTAAAAAATGATCAATAACTAACTACGTTAAAAACGCTAAAAACAACCGACATCAATCGCAACAATCACAAATTTTGCAATAATTTTTTTTTGGTTTTTGTTAATTTTCTAAAAAAGTTCTACAACGATTTTCATATAATTTGTATGGGACCAACCATAAAGTATACCCTATCGAACAAAACAAGAATCATCGAAACAATCGGCGGAGATATCGACGAGAACCTCCTATTTTTTTGAAGTCGGTTAATTAATGTACAGTAGAACGCCGATTATCCGAATTAATTGGAACCGGGGTCGATTCGGATAATCGAAAATTCGGATAATCGGACATAGACTGGTAATAAAGAAAAACGAACTGTCACACATAGAATAAACTTTATTAAGACTACCAGTTTTGAGCTTGTTGAATATACCGGGTGAGTCATTTAACTTGAGACAACCTAATAACTTTTTAGGATCACATAATATTGAAAAAAGTTTAATATGAAAGTTGTAGGGTATCAAAAATGGCGTTTGGTGATGATCTTAAAAATTACCTTGACCTTGACATTCAAGGTCATATGAGGGTCAACTTTAAAATTTCAAATGGGATGACCCCCTATTGAAAAGAGCGGAAAATTTTACGTTCAGATATGACCTTGACCCAATGGTCAGGGTCAAATTTCAAGGTCATTTCACGATAATTTATCTTCATGTACAATAGCGAGAGGCGATGACGTTTTTTGAAATGTGAAGAGAGATATCTGACCACGACCTTGAAAATTACCTTGACCCTGACCTTCAAAGTTATTTGAAGGTTAAACTCAAAAATTCTATTGGTAACCCCTATTTTTGACGCCAGAACGAAAAAAGCTTTCGACCGAACTTGCGATAAAGTATTTAACTACATTTTTCATTACCCAGGAACAACGACGTGGACGTAGTAGTTTTCTGTTCCCTTTGGGGTGCTTGATTTAGGTGAGTCCCCTCGCCTCTCACCGTCGGGATGCTTGATAAGGTGAAGTTTACAACGAAGTACCAACTACTCGTGAAAATATGATTGAAAGAATTATTGATGCTTGCAACAAAATAAGTCCTGCTATGCTTCATAGTTGTGTAAGATCGTTTGAGGTGCGCATTAATAAGTGTATTGAAGTTGATGGACATCACTTCGAGCATTTATTAAACTAAATTGGTGAGAATTGCGAGTACTCACATAAATCGATCACCCCGACGCGACAGTGAGAGGCGAGGGGACTCACCTATATCAAGCACCCCGACGCACAGTGGGCCCAATGGGTTCAAAACCACCCACAAGTCGTAATTTTTAACAAAATTTGAAAATTCTTAGTTTGAGAATACTCGTGATGAGGAAACAAAGAGACTCACGAAGCCCTTTTTCCCAAAAATTGCTTCGGTGATTTTAAAAATTCTCACTTGACCTTCAAATGACCTTTAGGAGACCTTGTATGATCAAGTAAATGACTAATTTAGATTCAGCAACCTCGAAATCCTACTTGTAGTTTTTTTCCAGATTTTCATTTTTGCTTTAAGTTCTTGGATCATAAGATTGTACTTTCAATATGCTGAATTTTCGAGATCAAAGTGAAGTTTTTCAAATTTTTAAAATCACCGAAGCAATTTTTGGCAAATAGGGCTTCGTGAGTCTCTTTTTTCCTCATCACGAGTATCCTTAAACAAGAATTTTCAAATTCCGTTAAAAATTACGATTTGTGGGTGGTTTTGAACCAATTTAGCAATATGGCCCCACTGTGCGACGGTGAGAGGCGAGGGGACTCGACTCACCTAAATCAAACATCCCAAAGGGAACAGAAAACTACTACGTCCACGTCGTTGTTCCTGGGTAATGCAAAATGTAGTTAAATACTTTATCGCATGTTCGGTCGAAAACTTTTTTCGTTCTGGCGTCAAAAATAGGGGTTACCAATAGAATTTTTGAGTTTAACCTTCAAATAACTTTGAAGGTCAGGGTCAAGGTAATTTTCAAGGTCGTGGTCAGATATCTCTTCACATCAAAAACTTTAGTTTAAAATGTATTTCAAAAAACGTCATCGCCTCTCGCTATTGTACATGAAGATAAATTATCGTGAAATGACCTTGACCATTGGGTCAAGGTCATATCTGAACGTAAAATTTTCCGCTCTTTTCAATTCCGGGGTCAATAGGGGGTCATCCCATTTGAAATTTTAAAGTTGACCCTCATATGACCTTGAATGTCAAGGTCAAGGTCATTTTTAAGATCATCACCAAACGCCATTTTTGATACCCTACAACTTTCATATTAAACTTTTTTCAATATTATGTGATCCTAAAAAGTTATTAGGTTGTCTCAAGTTAAATGACTCACCCGGTATAGCTTGGTAGTTATATGGTGAGAAGTATATCTATATATGTTTGTTTGGCTGGAGCTTCGAGCTTACCTCAAAACTGACACTCTCTGACTACCAATATTGAACATGGCAATTGTCACTCGCATTTTTGTATTCTTGCGTCCCCACAAAACTTGTTTTTATTGAAAAATTACTTGGTTTTAATTTTTTATATTACGCTTAGGACCGATTCGGATAATTGGCGATTCGGTTAATCGGCGTTCGGATAATCGGCGTTCTACTGTACTACTACGTGTAGGTACTAGATAATTTAAGTAGGTACTTATAGTTTTCATTCAAGCTCAAACAAATAACGAAGGCTCTAAAGGAGGCGAGGCGATTGATGCCAGCATCCTAATTTACTAAATTCTTATTAAAAACAAAAACATAACATACCTTACCTTTTCGATTAACTTGTATTAATTAGCTTTTACTGAACATTGTAATCCAATCATTGGAAACACCTAGTAGCGCGCGCAATTACAATAAACGAACAAGTGCACACCGGTTCCTTCTTCTTCCAAACTGCTAGCGATTGCTCGCTTGCTCGCGCCCATATTCGACACTATTTTCTAAAGTAGTATTGGTATTGAATCTTAAAATAAAAAGGCAATTAGACAGTATAGTAATTCTTCAACATTGTCGATTTTGCCCACTAGATTTTCCCTAATTAGAAAGAAATCAACACTTGTCAAATTTTCACTTAGCCGTGTACAGTACGTATGTGAATAAAAACATTCTTCAGTGTAGGTAAAACTTTACCTGGCTTTCACACCTTTCCCTATGTACGTACCTGAATAAAACATATATTCTGCACATCTATGAGAAAATACCTTTCGCTTGATATATGTTTCATTAAGATACGTGTACGGGAAATAGGTTTAAAAAGGATCACAATTTTTGGCTTTGCCTATTAATATATAAGATAATTTTTAATTTTGTTGTAGGCGAAAGAGTTTTCGGTCTACTGGAGTGCCTGTTGTCCTGTACATCGCCTTTCCGTCCACACCTAGTGTCCAAGAATTTCGATTCGTCATCTGTATCCTCTTCGATGCTATAACGAAGAAACACAAAAGTCCTCTAACAGGAATTAAAAATAATAATGCTCAGATAATTTATTTTAATTTGCGACTACAAACAACCTGAAGGTTTATGGAAAAGAAACCTTTTCTGTTTCGGTAAATTTCTGCTTGTTCACCTCCGGGGGATAGAATTTTAACGTGTGTACAATCGATTGAGGTCTATATCACCTGAAAATCTGTTTTATTACATAAAACCCTCGTTTGACTGAAGCTATTTAATTGCCTGTGGGCATTTGAATAATCGTAGGCCTTATGGGTACAAGGATTTTCGAAACTTTGAATATTATTCTGCAGGTTGCGGTTTGACTCACTGAATAATTAATTATCTCCAATTAAAAATTGAAAACTAATTATTGCAAAATAGGATTACCCCTATCTGTAATTGTTTATCCATTATGTTATCAATGTACTTAGATTTATTCATTTTATTTATTCGAAAATTTGTGACTCGACACAAGTAAGGACAATTGTTCTTATAAAGGCCGTAGCAGGATAAGAGTTGGTCGGCTGCCCTCGCTTGTATATTGGCCATTTTAATGTGGTAAGGTGCTACCATGATGGGATTAATTTATGATAATTATCAATTTCAAAAAATGTTTTTTTTTTTTATATTAGTTATAACGAATTTTTGGAAAATTTAAAAAAATAATTTTCTAGAAATTGGCTGACAAGGAGAAGGTACCTGCTCGTCATTACCGATTTCGCTCAAATTTATAGCACATGTAGGGCTTGGCTACAAATGAATGTATCCGAAGTGGTAACTCCAGATGGCCAAGCGTTTACAAAATAATAGTATACAAACATTTTCACGCGACTCTAAATCCCATTCATTGAAGCACTTTCCCAAAGCGGCGGCTGGGGTAGTGGTTAACACTTGGGCTTGTGATTCAGTGGTCACGGGTTCGAATTCGTGGGTGCGGGGGCTTTTTTCTCGGATCGTTCCAAATTTTTATAAGATTCGGGTCCGCAATTAAGCGAAGTGATAAATTTTTTATTTTTTTTTATTTATTTATACGCAGAAGGCATAGATAAGGAAAAAAATCGGGATTGCGGACTTTTCAGCAAAGGATTGTAATTAAAGCGCATACCAAAAGACTTTGTACATTAAAATTCAAACTTTTATTATTTCATGATGATGATTTACATTTGGCGGCGTGATATTCATTATAGAATCAGGGGAAAGTGCTACAATGAATGGAATTTAGAGCCGCGTGAAAATTTGTGTATACTATTATTTTGTAAACGCTTGGCCATCTGGAGTTCCCACTTCGGGTACTTTTATTTGTAGCCAAGCCCTACATGTGCTATAAATTTGAGCGAAATCTGTGATGACGAGTAGGTGCCTTCTCCTTGTGAATCGATCTTGGTTTTGTGTCTGTGATTAAGGCGGTTTTTCCTAAGTATACTTGCAGAAAGGGTAGCAACCAGCATATTAAATGAAAGTATAGACATTGGTCTTTCCAACTGTACAATATAACGGTAAAACCGGTAAAACAGCGTGATGCTCACAGGGTGCGCAATTTGCGTTAAAACAATTTTAATGTTCAATGTTTGAATTGAGCTACAAAAACTGTTCACAAATGTCATGGGTCTCATTCATACCATGTAATAGCCCAATATGTGTACTTTTCTAGGGATAACCTTTTTTTCTTGCTCCAACGTGCCCCCAAGCACTTTTTTGGCAAAAATTCTTAAGGGATTGGCAAGCTCATTTACGCGGACAAAATTAATAGCACATTATTTTCGACAAACAGTTAGTAAAATCTCCCTTTTTAACGTTTTTGCTAAATGTTACTTTTTACTTGGTGTTACTTTTTACTTGGTGTTACTTTTTACTTTTTTTTTGAAAAACTAATTTTCAAACTTAAAAGAGTAAATTTAACTTAAAAAGTAGTTCAAATGTGGAGGGACCTTTTGTCCCGCTTTTTGAAATTTCAGTTTCTTAAAATCCCATTTTTAACCGATGAAAAACAAAAAAGAGGAGGTTCTCAAGTCGACGCGTACGTGTATATGGGACGTTTCACGCAGAACAGATCACCTGCATACCCAAAAATGGTGTTAGTGAACCTTGATGTTCGAGATATCAAAATATTCGTCTGGACAAGAGCTTTCGAAAAATTGACGGCGAAATTCAAAATTCAATATGGCAACTCCAATATGGCGGCCAGAAGCTGGAAAAAATTTGAGTATACTGAAAAAAAAGCTTGTAGAAAAAAATATATAACCGATCCGGTCGGTTTTTGGTTCAAATTGTAGCTAAAGAGCACCCTATAAAAGCTAGTGTGGTTGAATGAAAAAATCGAACATGGCGGTTCCACTATGGCGGTCGAAATTTCAATATTTTGGATGAATCTTTAGAAATCAACTAATTTTCACCAAATTCAGTATATATGGGTTTTTGGGGTCGCTGATTGCGAATACGGGGTTGGATTTAGAAAATGCGAAATGGCGAATTTAATATGGCGGCTAAAGTTTTAAAAAATGAGCTGATTCTCCCCAAATTCAGTATACGGGGGTTTTTGGGGTCGCTGATCACGAATCTGAAGTCAGATTTGCAAAATTCAAAATGGCGGATCCAAGTTGGCTTTTTGCTTTTAGAAAAGCTGATTTTAATTATGTATTTAAAATTTTTTTTATTCATAATGTCGATTGTTATAATCTATTAGAAAGCCATTCATTGATGAAAGGCATATTTCAGCTTTCTTGAAGTTATAAAAAGTGATCTTGATTTTGTTGTTCCTTTAAAATGTAATATTAACAATAACCATCCTACATGGTTTAATAAATCCCTGCTAACGCGAATCCTCTGGACTTGCAAACTATATGGAATATGAAAATTGTCAATCTAATAATCCAGAAGAGGCTTGCGAACTTCTAGTGTGATGGTACTCTAACTAATGAATTACTGTCTTGATTCCGATAATCTATCTCCTGGCCTTCTCAAATCATGTCTTGATTCTTGGGCTTTACTTATGACTTTGATTTTTAATTTATCTCTAACTACTGGTAAATTTCTTGATGTGTGGAAAATATTCACTGTCAAACCAATTTTTAATTGTTGTGCTAAGCATTTGGAAAGAAATTATAGAGCAGTTTCATTGATGAAAAGAATTCCTAAATTATTGGATTGTATTGTGGCGAATAGGTTGGCTTTTTTATGTAAGGAAGTTATATGTTTACAGCAACATGGCTTCTTAAAAAGAAAATCTACTCCCACTAATCTTGCTTTGTTTACTAATTATTGCTTAAACGCTATAGAAGATGGCTACCAAGTCGACACAATTTATACTGACTTCTCTAAAGCGTTTGAAAAAGTTAACATATCTGTTATTGTTAATAAACTTCATCAACTTGGAATTTACTCTGCCTTTTTGCTAATTCTGGTGTACCACAAGGTAGCCACTGTGGCCCCCATTTATTTATTTTATTTATAAATGATATTGTCAATTGCTTTTTATATTCTCGATGTTTAATTTATGCGGATAATCTAAAAAGTTTCATTAATTAACCAAATTTGCTGTTTAATGTTACATCAAGATTTGATCAGTCTTTTAACCTGGTGCTCAACAAATTGCCTCCAACTTAATATTTCTAAATGTAAGGTAATATTATTTTGCATATCACCTGTTTGTTATAATTATAAGTACATTTTAAACTCTGACTCTTTGGACCGTGTTGAGGATATAGCCGATTTAGGTGTTATCCTGGACAAAAAGCTCTCTTTATCCCTCCATATCGAGCATATCATCTCTAAAGCTTATAGGATGCTGGGTTTTATAAAAAGGAGCACTAAAGAGTTTACTAATCCTTTTGCTATTAAAAATTTATATGTCCGTTGTTATCTGGTGCCCTGTGTATACTATTAGGTGGTTGCATTAATTCCCGCTGTTCACATATAGATGTGGGTAGCAATTTTTACACTGAACTATAATTATTGTGACATGTACATTTTTGTAGCTTGAAGGTGTGTTAATAAAATCCAGTTGACAGTCGGCATTTTCATATTCATTAAGTGATATTTAATATACAGTGACAAATGGATCGCGATAAGTTGTTTTTCCGATGTGTATTCCGCATTATTTCGATTTCAAAAAAAGTGCGGCTGAAGTTCACCGATTACTCGCGGAAACTTATGGAGAATCTGCTCCATCCGAAACAGTATGCACAGGTTGGTTTAGAAGGTTTAAAAGCGGTGATTGTGATGTTTATAACAAAGAACGGCCAGGTCAACCGAAAAAATTTGAAGATGAGGAACTAAAAGCGTTATTGGACGATAATCCCGCCCAATCGCTTAGAGAATTAGCTCAACAATTTGGAGTCGAAAATTTAACTGTATCGCGACGTTTGCATGCCATTGGGAAGATACAAAAAGAAGGAAAATGGCTGCCACATCGATTGACCGACAGTGCTTTTGCGAATCGGCTAAACATCTGCATTTCATTACTTGCAAAGCAAAGAAAGAAGAGTTTCTTATGGCGTATTGTGACCGGAGATGAAAAATGGACTTATTTTGAGAATCCAAAACGAAGAAAATCATGGGTTGATCCTGGCCAACTGACAACATCGACTCCAAAGCGGAACATCCACGCTAATAAGACAATGCGCTGCATTTGGTGAGATATGGAAGGAGTTGTCTATTAAAAATTGCCAGAAAAGTGGGAGAAGGTTGTAGCTGCCGAAGGCGCATATTTTGATTAAAATCATTACAATTTTTATTATAGAAAAAACAGCGACTTTTAATGCAACCACTTAATACATATACAGGGTGTTCAGAGGTGGGAGGTCAATACTGCAGGGGGTGAAAGGTCAGACCGAGACAAGCAAACAATCGTATGGGTGGAGGGGGGGGGGGGGGGGGGGGGGGGGGGGTGGGGGAACATCTCGCACCGTTCGGCAGTTACAGGGTGATTCGTAAATCAGGATTTTGCCTTTTATGGGAACCGCTCTTGTATTTTTATCTTTTTTTCTACGCATCGCAGCGACCCCAAACCGATCTCAAAAAATCATTATTTGGAAACCCTTTCCAAAAAATTTTACTCCACCCCCCTATCCCCAACCTCTTGGCCGCAATCCCCCCTGGAAGTTAAAAAAATTAACTTTTATTTCACGATTTTTCACCTTTCGCCCCACTTTTCTCCGAAATTCATGTTATTAACATACCTACTTTTTATTTTTTTTAAGTTGCCTATCTAATTACCTTTCCAAAAAGGTGCAACATGCCCAGGTAGAAAAGGGTTGCAAAAGTCCTGAAATGAAAACATCCTCACAGGTACCTAATTACTTTATTGCACCATAATGGAAAAAGTCGTTAAGTAAACAATCAAGTCATTCTTATATGGGTCCCTGGCCACCAGGGAGTAGAAGGCAACGAGTCTTCAGATTCCCTGGCGAGGGAAGGCGCTAACTCCCATCCCATAGGTCCAGAGCCCATTATTGGTATTAGCTCTGCGGCGTTGAAGAACTGGATAACTCGACACGTTGACTTAGTTCACGGAGACAGATGGTCCAGCCTAAGTACCTGCAGACGTACCAAGTACTTTATAGGTAGTCCGAACAAGAATACTGCGAAATTCTTACTTAGCTTAGGTAGGAAAGATTGCAGGGCTCTAGTAGGGACAATTACAGGGCATAACACACTTGGCAAACACTTGAATACCCTGGGAATCATCGACGACCCTGCGTGCCCCTCGTGTGGGGAGGAGGAGGACAGCACAGAGCATTTCCTCTGTGACTGTCCTGCGTTCTCTCGTGCACGTAGGGACGCGTTTGGCGCCGATGTCATGAGGATGGAGGACTTCGATTCTCGATCTCTGTTTGAGATTCTCCGGTACATTAGGATAACGGGGAAGTTCAAATAGAGCGGGGGTTTTGAGCGCAATGGACTTGAAGTCTGAGCGTTCGGGGTGCTTTGCCTCCCCCCACAACAAATCAAATCAAATCAAATCAAAACAATTTTTATGACAGCAAGTTCGGAAATGTTTGTTTAGGAAACACAGGTAATACATTTTTATTATTTCAGCAAAACAGTAGTAAAATAATAAATGTAATCTCGTTAAATAGCGTTATTAGTTTATTAGATCCAGTATTGACTCCTAAGTATCCTGACGCTCCGTTTCTAATACCTCCTATGAATTATGGTGTAAAAATGGGTAAGTTTGAAAGGACATTGACCACAGTTGAAGAAGCAAGCGATAAGAACGGGTGTTTAATAGAAAAAATTAAGATAAAATGGCAGAATTCAGTGTTGAAGAGTATGCCGATATAATTTACGTGTACGGTTTAGTAGACGGAAATGATAGTGAGGCCGTACGAGAATACCAAAGGAGATTCCCGAATCGGCGTGTACCCGACAGAAGGGTATTTTCAAGGACTTTCAGAGGGTTAAAAGAAATCGGAAGTGTAACCGCCCCCAGAGCAGAAACGCGAGCAGGAATATCGGCCGATTCAGCGGACCCCGACCAACAAATCCCCAACATCGTCAGGAACAGCCCTGTAATAAGCACCAGGCAGGTCGCACGAAGGTCAGGATTGTCTTCAGGGAGAGTTTGAACCGTTGTGAACCGAGAGGGACTACATCCATACCACCATATCCCGGTCGAAGCACTACAGGAAGGAGATTCCGAAAGACGATTGGAATTTGCACTTGGCTGTTCGAGTCTGACATCGAAAACAGAAGGTTTCTAGACCGAATTCTGTGGACGGATGAATCGCAATTCACCCGGGATGGCATCACAAACTTCCACAACATCCACACCTGGTCAGATGTGAACCCACATAGGACAAGGTGTCGGTCCTTCCAGCAAAGATTTAGTGTCAATATCTGGGCTGGCATCATCGGCAACCAGTTGATAGAACCCTTCATCTTGCCCCAAGTGCTGAATAGTCAGCTATATTCGAACTTTTTGGAGAATACCCTTCCGGATCTGTTGGAGGACATCCCCCTGGCCACCAGAAGCGCAATTTATTTACAGCACGACGGAGCACCTGCGCATACTGGGAACATTGTTAGGGCAAGGTTGAATGAGCATTACCCAGAGCGCTGGATTGGACGATGTGGACCGATTCCTTGGCCTGCTAGGTCACCGGACCTTACTCCACTGGCCTTTTTCTTATGGGGAATGATGAAAGATGAAGTTTACTCAAGAGCATTCAACACCAGAGAAGAATTAGTTACCAGCACTGGGACTGCAGCTACGAAAATACGGGAGAGACTGACTACCATAGACCTCAAACGCGAAATAAGACGAAGGCTACTTGCATGCATCGAAACTGGCGGAGAACATTTTGAACAGCTTTTGAAGGACATACGTTTTAATTGAAATTAGTTGTTAAGCGAACAAAATGCATTTTTGAAGTAAAACTTCTTTACGCACGCTTGACTTTGGGGAGTAAGCTGGTGAATGCATGACGAGAGCGTTACAAAAAGTATTATCGGACAAGGCGAACGCGGCGTTTGGTGCAGTGGTGAACGGTTGGGCTTGGGATTCAGAGGTCACGGGTTCGAATCCCAGCGTGGGGATGCTTTTGAAAGTAAAACTTTTTTACGAACGCTTGACTTGGGGAGTAAGCTGGTGAATGCGTAACGAGAGCGCTAGGAAAAGTATGATCGGGCCGAGGCGAACGGAAGTAGATATAAGTTAGTGAAGATAGAAAGATAAGAGAGTTACGTTTCGTATATTACTGTAGAAGCAAGAGAAGAGAGGTGCGAGCACTAATTTATCAATGAAAACCGATAATAAAATTAAATATTTGTAGAAAATGAATTTATGTATATTATATACATGTATATATTATACATACATATATACATATATAAACATATAGATGGAACTAAAGAAGTTTTACTTCAGTCGTGTGGTCTAAAGCACACTCGTATTTTTTATTTAACTTAAGTATAATTTCTTAAAAATTCGAATTGTCATGATATTCTGTAAAAGGATTTTTGTAAATAAATTTTCGTATCCTTTGCCTATCTGGGCATGTTGTACCTTTTTGGAAAGGTAATTAGATAGGCAACTTAAAAAAAATAAAAAGTAGGTATGTTAATAACATGATTTTCGGAGAAAAGTGGGGCGGAAAGGTGAAAAATCGTGAAATAAAAGTTAATTTTTTTAACTTGCAGGGGGGATTGTGGCCAAGGGGTTGGGGATAGTGGGGTGGTGTTAAACTTTTTGGAAAGGGCTTCCAAATAGTGATTTTTTGAGATCGGTTTGGGGTCGCTGCGATGCGTAGAAAAAAAGATAAAAATACAAGAGCGGTTCCCATATAAGGCAAAATCCTGATTTACGAATCACCCTGTAACTGCCGAACGGTGCGAGATGCCCCCCCCCCCCCTCCACCCATACGATTTTTTGCTTGTCTCGGTCTGACCTTTCACCCCCCTGCAGTATTGACCTCCCACCTCTGAACACCCTGTATTATTGGATAGATCGGAAACTTCTAGCCGTTAGTATTTTTCTAGAAAGAATAGTCAGGAAATACCTAGAAAGTTTATATTAAGGTATATAAAAGGCAGTGAGTTCATTTCGTTTTCTACACGATAATGCAAGGCCACATGTTGTAATTGTAACAAGACAAAAACTACATATTAGAACTGGGTTGGGATATTTTGCCACACCCTGCCTATAGACTAGATCTTTCACCGACCGATTTTCACCTTTTTCTAGGCCCTAAGCAATATTCTTCAGAGTAAAATTTTTAATAATCAGGATTAGATTAGGTACTTATGGGATTAAGAGTCTGCCAGATCGTTGGCAGAAGGTTATTGATTGTGATCGAGATTTATAAATTTAGGCATCTTTTATTTGGTTTGTCAACACTTGAATTTAGACGCTTTTGTAGTTGTGCCATGATTATCAAGGATTTTTAGTGCAGTGATATAAAGTGATCAGAATTGCTTTCTTTGATAATAATTTATGCCCCTGAAAAACCCCTTCGTTCAAGGGCTGCTACTTGCTCTTTCTCATAGAACCAACTACGAGTCTCATGAAGTTATTACCAGATGCGCTATTAAATTTAACTATTTCAATAGTTTCGTTGACTTCTCTTTATGTAGATCAAGTTTTAAATGCAAAATCATATACCTTGAAAATATTTCGCTTAATTATAGAATATGTCTATTAATTGAATTATTGGCTTATATATGGCTTAGTAAGTTGACGATAGTTTTTTTGAAAAATTGTTATTTAAAGGCAAGGTAGTGCCTAGTTACTATATTTTAGCATTTAATTTAAAGAATTTTATTTATTTGTAGAAAATGGGAACGTCAACTTATTAACCATATATTTTAAAGTATTTGGTCAAATTTCCAATGAACTCGAATTGAATAGAAAAGAGTTATATGAGACCTCGTCTTCACAAAATATGTTTTAGGAAAAACGCTGTTACAAATTAACAAGTATGATTCGACTGTAAAATGAAACTATAGAAATATTGTTATTAAATACACCTTTCGTTTAAAAAATAAAACATTTTGTTATCTATTACTGATCTTTTCAGAGATATCCGATTCGACATGTCGACTTTTTTTTTCCATGCATTTGGCTAGTTTTAGTCTTTTAATCATGACTTATGAAAATGAAGATGTACTATTTGAATCGATAACTTTGAATTATTATGCTAATTGGCTTTGAATACTATGCTAATTTTTCCTTATTTATTTATTTTTTTAAGGCGGACGCAAACATATCGTTCCTTCGAGCAGCGAGAAGCGGTGACCTTGAGAAAGTCATTGAATTTTTGGAGTCCGGCCAAGTGACTGATATAAACACATGCAATGCGGTAAGAAGGTTTTTATTTTTTATTATTTACACGAAGAAATTATATTGATCAACAAGTGCACCAAATAAGTCATATATCATTTTTATAGATTTTTTTTCCAGGGATTATGAATTTGCAAACGAAAATGAAAAAAAAAATAATTTTGGCCATTTTTTTGTAAATTCATTACAAAATAAGGGAACATGATAAGAGCTTGTAACATAACTCAAATGAAAGCTTGAATCGTTATCTAAATTATATCAAACATTACTATTTTATAGAACTTATTAAACATATTCTGAATTATGTTTTTTATGAGAGTGCGTTAGTTGTTATCTTTATTCAGTATCTATTAGGGACCGAAAATAACTATAATAATTATCTCGGGAGAACTTTAATAAAAGTAATTATGATATTTCATTAAAATCATATTACAAGAGTTTAAATCCGATTTTATTTAATACATCATTTATAATCACTTATATTGAGATTTTTATTTTTTTACGTCCGAAAATATTATTATAAAGCATATTATAAAATCGGAAATCTTAAATCATAATATACCTTTTCGGCTTAATTTTATAAAATACTAGCATTTAAAGAAAAATACATGAGAGAAAGAATTAACATGAATAAGGATTTTTTCCATACCTTCCAATCCATTCCAATCATCGAATTTCAGAAGTGTTTTGAGGATTGGAAAAATCGCTGGCATAGATGCATTGTATCAGGCGGGGACTACTTTGAAGAAGATGATATAGATTTGGAAGAAAAAATAAAAATTTTCAAAGTTATAAACAAATTGGCTTTACTTTTTGATCACAGTAAATAAATTGACATTTCGCGGTATCGCGATTATTTTGGAAACAAATTAGTGTTTTTCGTGCGTTATTTATAAACAAATTGATCGGCGGTAACATAAAAATGTTCGGAAAATAGTGGCGGTTTGTTAATATTCAAGTTTTTCAGTGTCGTGGCGGGGTTTCGAAACATTTTGCTGTCTGGAGTTGATACGGGTCAAGTATTAACTATTTTTTTTTATATCTCGAAAACGGGTCGAGATAGATTTTTTTCTTTATTTTCCCCGTATTTAGGACAGCAAAATACTTCGAACCCCGTTCCTTAAATTTGGGGGCCAAGTTATGGGTATCCCCCCAATAACGTTTATTTACATTTTAATCAATAATATAATGTCCATTATTTACAACCACTCGTTTCCAGCGTAGAAGTTCTCATCCTTGACCCAAAATATTCAGCAACTGCCTTGGAGACAGCTTCGAAAGAAGTAAATTTTTTCCCGTCAGATAATTCTGAAGCGATCGGAATAGATAGTAATCCGATGGAGCAATGGCAGGTGAATATGGTGGGTGACTGAGAACTTCCCATCCAAGCTCATTCAACTTTTGTTGCATATCCATTGCAGTATGAGGTTTTGCATTATCCTGATGGAACACAATTCCTTTTCTGTTCACTAATACTGAGCATTACCTTTCGTGGATGAAGATCTGGTTTTTCAATAATTGTGCCGGATGTTCCAGGTTTGCATTAAACTTTTTTTCATTTCCCGTAATGAGCTTGTCCAAAAACGTCTCCACATTGTGTCTAATAAGGAGAGATGAACAGATTCTCACACAATCCGATAAATTTCTTTCAGTCAAATTGTGCGGAACTCAAATACTCTGCTTCAAGAAAAATCCAAAATGTTTGATGTACATGCACCGCAGAATATCATTATCGACCTTGGATGGCCGCCCAGATCGACGATCTTCTTTGGGACTGAAATCTCCTGAAATTTGGCAAAGCATCTTTGGAAGGTTCGAACAACTTCATTTCCCAACGTGTCACATAAGTTTTTACAAGCGACCGATGCGTTGCTTCCTCTCTGGAACTCATACAAAATGCAATGTCTTAAATGCACTTTATTCACTACCATCTAATTCACTTCGTACTTCGCAACTTACTGATGAGGGATTTTGAAAGTAGTCCTTTTATATCCCACAAGAGGTACGGTAAATAATAAGATCCCACACGACTCATTCTACCTGCTTGTTTTGACCTGACAGGTAAAATTACCTGGAGGCAGTAAAATACTACAGAACTTCCCCGCCAACCCAATATATCTATCTGTCTTCTACCTATCTATCTCTTATCTATCTTTCTATATATTTTTTATCAATGTTCTATCTATCTATCTCCTATGTATCTATCTATCTTCTAACTACCTAATATATCTATCTTCTATCTATCTGTCTATCTATTTTCTGCCTATATATCTCCTATCTATCTTTCTATCTATCTTCTACCTATCTATCTCGTATATAACTATCTGTCTTCTATCTATCCATCTGTCTTCTATCTATCTATCTATTTTTACCTATCTATCTCCTATCTATCTTTCTATCTATTTACCATCTATCTATCTATCCTACTATCTATCTATCTATCTTCTATCTATCTATCTTCTATCTATCTATCTATCTATCTATCCATCTATCTATCTTCTACCTATCTATCTCCTGTCTATCTTTCTACTCACCTTCTATCTATTTATCTATCTATCTTCTACCTATTTCCTATCTATCTTTCTATCTGTCTTCTATCTATCTTCTATCTATATATCTATCTCTCTACCTATATATCTTCTATCTACCTATATATCTTCTTTTTATCTATCTACCTATATTCAATCTATCTTCTATCTACCTATCTATCTTTTATCTATTTATCTTCTACCTATCTATCTTCTATCTATCTTAATCTATGCCTATCTACGCTTCCCCGAAAATAATCGGTTTAATGCGAAATTCAAAAACGGAAAAACGTTTTGCGAACATTTGAAGACATGAAAGCCTATGAAACTGCTCTTTATATAAAGACTACGTAGTATAAATTTCAAGGAGGTCAGTTCAGCAATTTCGGAATGTATAAAAGACGAACAAACAAACATTCATTTTTCCACGACACAGCTCAATTCCAACGTAATGTCATACCAAATAATTAAATCAAAATGAAAATAAATCGAAATCTATGAAAATTAAATTTAACAACACAATCGGAAACATTGAAAATGTTAAGTGACAGCAGCTGTCAAGAAGCACGCTGTCCGGCATGATCAAGGTTTAGTATTGTGTGTGTTGCTGTTACGTTCAGCAGAAGGCGCTCCTATAGCCGTAAAACATTTAGTAAAGCGTGTGTTGCTTTTACGTTCAACGCTCTTACAAAAAAAAAAAAAAAAAAAAAAAAAAAAAAATTGGTATATAAAAACATATGCTTATTCGAATGCAACGTTGTGTCAAAATTTCAAAGCAATCGGTGAAGAAATTTCGGAGATTTAAGATTTTTAACAGACGAACATTTACATTTTTATTCATATAGATTAATGAAATGGATATTTTGTTTTGAGATTTTCTGAGTTATTTTAAATATATTTATATACATATACAGCCTTGGCCAAAAGTATTAAGCCACCTATAAAATTTTGGATTTCTTCAATATATGTAGAGTGAGGATGAAATTAAGTTATAAGTATTTATAAGCAAGTACTATACGTCAAATTTATTAATATTTGGCATAACAACAGCATCTGTTGTATTCGGTAAACTGCCGACTAATTTTCTACATTCTTCTTTGGTAATTTTATTCCATTCTTTACGTAGAGCGGTCTACAAGTTGTCTTTTGACATTACTTCACGATTCCTGATCCTAGCCTTTAAAGTCGGCCACAAATGCTTGATCAGATTTAGATCCGTTGATTGAGCAGGCCAATCTAAAAGTCGAATGTTATTTTCTTCCATCCATTGTCTTGTTGCCCGAGATGTGAAGCAGAGGGCATTGTCCTGTTGAAATATGACTTCGTTGTAATCCCCGTCTCCAAATATCCTCCGAAACGACGTGACGGCTGGAGACAGACTTCTAGTACATTTATATAACGTTGACTATTCATACGATCCTCCCAAACAAACATTTCGCCCACGCCGTTAGCCGCCATACAGCCCCAGACCATGATGCTGCCTCCTCCGTGTTTGATAGTAGGCACAGTACATTTTGGGTTGTATTCTTCTCCCACCCGTCTTCGCACAAACGTTGCACCTGGAGTTCCAAATGTCTACAAAATAAGGAAAAAATGAGGTTGAGGATTAAATACCATAATGAGGTTTAATAACTTTCAAATCAGTTCAATTGATTTGATCTGAAAATTAAACTCATCAGACCAGAAAACCTTTGACCAATCTTCTTCAGTGAAGTCCTTATAGTGCTGAGCCCATTCCAGTCGCTTTTTGATATTTTTATTGTAGAGCTATGGCTTCTTCCTCGCCTTGCACCTTCTTAGGCCAGCTTCCAAAAGTCTCCTTCTGACAGTCCTCGCCGATATTTGTTGTCCACTTAGACGACGTTTTTTATGATTTCGAAGCGACGATCGGATTAAATTGCGATCCTCACGGGCCGAACATACTCTTTCTGTCCGATTTCGAATCAGTGGCCGCAAATCGTTTGAGAGTATACTCAATAGTGCCACATGAACATTTTACTAATCTCGCAATTTCCCTCTGCGTATAAAAACTGGATCCTGCTCCTTTGAACCAATGTCAACTTACTTGTTTTGGGAATTTTTACCTTCAAACAACTTTACTCAATGCTTTACTGACAACTAATTTTTTGTCCGTAGTTTTCACAGAAAGAGATTAAATTAGGGTGGCTTAATATTTTTGGTCAAGGCTGTATTTTCAGCATGATAACTATCAAATGATAACTTAATTTGTATATGCTTATTTTTTGTCACCTAGGATCCAGTAAAAATCAACTAAATTGCATCTAATGAAATTTAAGCTACAAATCTAGTAAAGACTATCTATCTAATTAGGATTCTACACTGGCGTTCAAAATTATCCTATTTTTTAAACCGCTGTATCTTCACGAAAAATGAACGGATTTTGATGAAAAAGCTCATTTTGAAGCTTCTACTCGAAAATATGTTTTCCAGTAGCTCCATAAAAAAATCAAAAAGGAAAAAACAACATAATCCTTTAATTTTCAGTTGAATACTTCGACTTCTGTAGGCTTGAAAAAGAATTTGCGAATAAATCCAAGTGAAGGATTTTGAAGTAGGTATTTTTCCTTTTAAACGTTTTTTTCTTTTCCTTTTTAATTCTTTTATGTTGTTCGACCGAACTATGGGCTGTCAAAGCAAAAACGTCATTTTTAAATTTAAACTTCCATATCTGCCAAAATAATGATCGTACAAGTGTATTTTAAACGCTATTAGAAAGCTGAAAGTATCTTTTTGTGAATGGTTATATTGGATATTTTTATTCGAAAGAATTGGTACTTGTATCGCTTTTTAATTAACAATCACCTATTGAATTTACACTTCATCGCTTGCTTCATTTTTCACGAAGATACAGCGGTTTAAAAAGTAGGGGCATAATTTTCTGATTTCGGTGTTCCCTTAATTTTGAACGGCAGTTTAGTTTTGAAGTGCGCTAGGCTTCATGTAAAAACGAATGCAACTCTAGCTAGAAATAAGTCGAAAATCTGGTTAAAAAACTGTTTTTCTGCTAAAGTTTACCGATTATAGAGTATTATAAAAAAAAGGGTTCCCAGTGCTAGGTTTTTTGGCTGAATCGACTAGAAATAAAATAACTAAATTATCCTAGATTTAAAAAAAAAAAACTGCTGAATTCTTCAGGAATAAGAATTTTTAATTGCGGAGTTTTCCTCCTAGGTAAAATTTAAAAAATAATATTTTCTTCAAAAAGGCTGCCGGCTCCCTTGGCTGGATTGGCAAGAAATAAAGTAACTAGATTATTCTGTGGAAAAAGAAGTGCTGAATGAGCGCCTTGGTAAAAGCTAACAATTTTATTTGTTTAAAAAAGGCTTCACCAACAAGATTTATCCAGTTTTCTGTCCCTGTGATGCGCCTAGTGACATCTATAATGTGTCAAAATCCCATCCAAATCGGTCAACGCGTTCAAAAAATATTAATTTTTTTTCGAAATTTTTTAAATTAATTCTCACTTCTTGGGGGTTAATTATTAAGGGATAAAATGTGTCCAAATTGTTACTAGTGTTACTCCTGACAATAAAACAAAATATAACGGCCTTGATCGGTGCGGGGGCACTTTACCTCTTCTTATCCCCCTATGGCCTTTAAAACAAAACCCAAAACATGGATCGAACAGGTTTAAAAATTTAAAAAATATTAAATGCAATGTTCTTTTATAGCTCAATTAATTACAATATTAATGAAAGAACTAACTCCTTAAATTTAAAGAAAGTTAGCGTTAATATTAAGAATAAACAGTTCTTTAAAATTAAATTTTTTATTGTTTTGCACCTAATTAAAATTTAACTTGAATATAAGGACAATTTATTTTAAATTTATATTATAGACTAGCTGGCCCAGCAGACGTTGTACTGCTCTTCCCGGTATATTTTCATTAAGCCATGTGCGTCGACCAATATTTGATCGTGTTCTTTCTTTTCGCATGTTTCTACAAATAATACCATTAATATAAGAAAACAGTGTTTCATATCTCTAATTAATTAATTGAACAAACTTACACGTTGTTTAATATTAAGTAAACCGTTTTACACTGCACAAATATTGGAAAATTACCCGGTTTCACCCGACGTTGGGTAAATACTTACTAATTAAAGACTTCTCAAATGTTCTAGTTTGTTATATCCTAGAAATTGATTCAACCCGAACACCCCTTTATGGATCCGCCATCTTGAATATCCAAATCTTGATAATATTTAAAATTAGTGGCATTAACACAATTATTGTAGCAAATTTAATTAAATCCCGTTGAAATCGAGAAATTTTTTTTATATATTGTGTCCGCCATTTTGGATCTAGAAACTTTGATAATTCGATAATGATCAAAATTAGTGGCACCACAAAAATCGTACTAATTTTCATGAAAATCCTTTGAAGTCGAGAAATTTGCATCACCATATTGGATCCGCCATCTTGGATTTGGAAATTTTGATAATATTTAAAATTAGTTAAATCAGAATAATCATTGTATTAATTTTCATTAAAATCTGTTGAAAGCGAGACATTATGGTCTCTCTATTGGACCCGCCATCTTGGATTTACAAAATTTTAATAATATTCGAAATTAGTTGCCTCAGAATAACCATTGTACTAATTTTCATTAAAATCTGTTGAAAGCGAGACATTATGGTCTCTCTATTGGACCCGCCATCTTGGATTTACAAAATTTTAATAATATTCGAAATTAGTTGCCTCAGAATAACCATTGTACTAATTTTCATTAAAATCTGTTGAAAGCGAGACATTATGGTCTCTCTATTGGACCCGCCATCTTGGATTTACAAAATTTTAATAATATTCGAAATTAGTTGCCTCAGAATAATCATTGTACTAATTTTCATTAAAATCTGTTGAAAGCGAGACATTATGGTCTCTCTATTGGACCCGCCATCTTGGATTTACAAAATTTTAATAATATTCGAAATTAGTTGCCTCAGAATAACCATTGTACTAATTTTCATTAAAATCTGTTGAAAGCGAGACATTATGGTCTCTCTATTGGACCCGCCATCTTGGATTTACAAAATTTTAATAATATTCGAAATTAGTTGCCTCAGAATAACCATTGTACTAATTTTCATTAAAATCCGTTGTAATTGAGACATTTTAATCGCCACGTTGGATCCGCCATCTTGAATTTGGAAATGATGGTAATATTCTAAATTACCCCCCGATTCTGGATCAAAATTAAGAGCTCTTCGCGTCTTAACTATTATCAAAAATCCTTTTAAAGGAATTAATATGCTACCATATTATTGAACAAACATTAGAAATACACTGATTTCTTATAATTTGTGAATTCTTCTACAAAAAGAGGTCCATCTCTTGAGTTAAAGGGATTTTTCTAAACAATTAAGAGGTTAAGAGCTCTTAACTTTTCTGTAGAATTAGGGGGTTAGTTCAATAAGAATAATCATTGTACTAATTTTCATTAAAATCCGTTGTAATCAAGACATTTTTGTCACCATGTTGGATTCGCCATCTTGAATTTGTAAATTTTGATAATATTCAGAATTGGTGCCCTCAAAATTATCACTGTACTTATTTTCATTAAAATTCATTGAAATCTAGAAATCTTGGTCGCCATATTGGGTCCGCCATCTTGGATTTGTATATTTTGATAATATTCAAAATCAGTGACCTCAAAAAAATAATTGTACTAATTTTCATTAAAATCCGTTGAAATCGAGAACGCGCGAACTGTCAGAATCGCGAAGTTAGAATAGTCGTTAAGTTTCCTGAAATTATCCTATTTTCTTAACTTTTCTTTCCATAAGAACCTTCTACAAAGTATTAGACAACTTAAAAAAAAAAAAAAATGAATAAAATCGGTAAAGTCGTTCTCAAATTATTGCGTGACAAACGGAAACAGGGGTTCATTTTTATATATATAGATAGAAAAGTGTTGTTTTTAGACTTTTTCAGGCAATTTTTTAAATTTTTCTCTCCGTAAGAACCATCCCCGTACTTCAAGGAATATTCTAAAAAAAGAATTAGCGAAATCGGTTCAGCTGTTCTCGAGATTTGCGCTTAGCAACACATTTAGCGATTCATTTTTATATTATAGATAGAATAAATTTGGTATTATTTTCAAAATATAGTACAACTTCTCTACTATAGAATAGTGAAAAGAGTTTTTTTTCTGCATTAAGAATTTTGCTATTATATTTAATAACTGGGATTCTACCAGAAACAAATAAAATGATTTAATTATATTTCAATTTTTGGTTTTTAAGAACAAAGGACCCCGCACATTTTGTATGGAAAAGTGCGTACAGTCAAATCGACTGAAAATTTAGTATGTTGTACTTCAGGACATCCTGATCAAAAGTTCCCATGGGCGCAACTTCAAAAAATGGCCAGTTTTAGAGATACAGGGTGTTTCATTTTAATAGACGTACTCACATATCTCGAAAACTACGCATCCTAGGAAAAAATTTTTCGGACAAAAGTTATAGAGTACCACAAGGGTTAACTAGCGGTGACCTTGTCTTTGACCTTGAAGTCAAGGATCAAGGTTATTTCAAGGTCAAATCAATTTTTACATAGTGATCCCTACTTCTGACTCCGGAAATGGAAAAAGCGCAACATTTTGCATGAACATAAACAATGAGTATATGTATGTCGCTAATATGTTTAGTTTCTTTAATTATTTCGATTACCAGCGTCTCTTATATTATCAAGTAAAGTGACGCTTGGATATTTGATATGAGGCTGGTGTCGCGCATACCCTAAGAACCATAACAAACTTGCGACATGTGCACAGCAACCTAATGTTCTCGAACCTGATACACACGTACAGTAATAACCTCTTATAGGCTCATTATTCTGATCCTCATGAGGTCTATAAGTTATCCATAACTGATACCTTGTCGAATTTCGGAAGCGGGAGTACAGCCGTACCCTGAGGAAACCATTTTCATACCGGTGCTCATCAAATTCAAAAAATTCGGATCCATCGCGTACTAGTTTATCCTGAATATAAGCAGGTGCTAAATTAATCTGATAAATACGCGACACCAGCCTCATATCAAATATCCAAGCGTCACTTTACTTGATAATATAAGGGACGCTGGTAATCGAAATAATTAAAGAAACTAAACATATTAGCGACATATATATACTCATTGTTCATGTTCATGCAAAATGTTGCGCTTTTTCCATTTCCGGGGTCAGAAGTAGGGATCACTATGTAAAAATTGATTTGACCTTGATCCTTGACTTCAAGGTCACCGCTAGTTAACCCTTGTAGTACTCTATAACTTTTGTCCGAAACATTTTTTCCTAGGATGCGTAGTTTTCGAGATATGTGAGTACGTCTATTAAAATGAAACACCCTGTATCTCTAAAACTGGCCATTTTTTGAAGTTGCGCCCATGGGAACTTTTGATCAGGATGTCCTGAAGTACAACATACTAAATTTTCAGTCGATTTGACTGTACGCACTTTTCCATACAAAATGTGCGGGGTCCTTTCTTTGAATTATCTTTAATTTTGGTAAATATTTTTCTGATTGTATGATTTTCAAGAGCTGTATTATAAATAAAATGTTAGTACTGCAATCCAATGAGCTGTGCAATCGCTTAAATAATTAAATGGCAAAAATTAAATTTGTACTTTTCAAACCTATGTTTTTTTTTTTTAAAACGTCACTTGACAGGACATTTTCGTTTTCGAATTCGTAATCAACGGAAAAAATCGTATGAAATCGATATATCACTTGATGAAGGTAAAAGTTCTTGTTGATCAGAGTTATTAAACAAAATTTAATAAAGATAATAATTTCCCCTACGTTTTTCTCCTTCTCCCCTCTCTTCGCTCAATTTAACCTCTCTTTAGAATGGTCTCAACGCCTTGCATCTGGCCGCGAAGGACGGTTACGTCGACATAGTCAACGAGCTGCTGAAGAGGGGAGCGAAAGTCGACAATGCGACAAAGAAGGGAAATACAGCGCTGCACATTGCGTCACTGGCGGGGCAGAAAGAGGTTCTAAAATTGCTCGTCCAACATGGGGCGAACGTTAACGTTCAATCGGCGAACGGCTTTACCCCGCTTTACATGGCCGCACAGGAGAATCACGACGCATGCGTTCGCTATTTGCTCGCGAAGGGGGCGAACCCCTCCCTTGCAACCGAGGACGGATTCACGCCGCTTGCTGTTGCGATGCAGCAAGGTCACGACAAGGTCGTTGCAGTTCTACTCGAAAGCGATTCGAGGGGGAAAGTCCGCCTTCCGGCGCTCCACATCGCTGCAAAGAAGGATGACGTTAAGGCGGCAACCCTGCTTTTGGAGAACGAGCACAATCCAGATATTGTGTCAAAAAGTGGATTCACCCCCCTACACATAGCGGCACATTACGGCAACGTCGACATCGCGACCCTATTGGTTGAGAAGGGAGCGGACGTTAATTACACCGCTAAGCACAACATAACTCCCCTTCATGTCGCCTGCAAATGGGGGAAAACAAACATTCTCCAGCTTCTCCTCGTGAAGGGGGCAAAAATCGACATAACGACACGTGACGGATTAACCCCCCTCCACTGTGCGGCCCGATCGGGTCATGATAAGGTCATCGAAATCTTACTAAAACATGACGCTCCGATTTTATCGAAAACAAAAAATGGCTTGGCCCCCCTGCATATGGCCGCACAGGGTGAGCACGATGAGGCCGCCCGAATTTTGCTGACCCACAAGGCCCCTGTCGATGAGGTAACTGTTGATTATTTGACAGCCCTGCACGTCGCCGCCCACTGCGGCCATGTAAAGGTTGCCAAACTTCTGCTCGACCACAGGGCGGACCCGAATGCGAGGGCTCTGAACGGTTTCACCCCTCTTCACATTGCCTGCAAGAAGAATCGAATAAAGGTTGTCGAACTTTTGCTTAAACATAACGCGAGCATAAGTGCGACAACGGAAAGCGGCCTGACCCCCCTGCATGTTGCCAGTTTTATGGGCTGCATGAATATCGTAATTTATCTTCTCCAGCACGAGGCTAATCCGGATGCATCAACGGTTAGAGGAGAAACTCCCCTCCACTTGGCCGCGCGAGCCAATCAAACCGACATTATACGAATTCTCCTGCGTAACGGGGCACAGGTCGATGTTAAGGCCCGAGAGGGTCAAACTCCCCTCCATGTAGCCTCGAGGTTGGGGAATATCGATATCGTAATGCTTCTCCTCCAACATGGCGCGAATGTCGATTCGATGACGAAAGATCTCTACACTCCTCTACACATTGCATCGAAGGAGGGGCAGGAAGAGGTCGCTGGGGTCCTAATTGATAATGGTGCATCGCTTGATGCGACAACAAAAAAAGGCTTCTCACCACTCCATCTAGCGGCCAAATATGGAAACCTCTCTATAGCCAAATTGCTCCTTATGAAGGGTGCTACTGTCGATGCGCAGGGAAAGAACGGGGTAACACCCCTCCACGTAGCAAGTCACTACGATCACCAAAATATGGCTCTTCTTCTTCTCGAAAAGGGCTCATCACCCCATACGAGTGCCAAAAATGGGCATACTGCCCTACATATTGCGGCGAAAAAAAATCAAATGGATATTGCAACGCATCTCCTTCAATACGGTGCTAAAACGGATGCAGAAAGTAAAACTGGATTCACTCCACTCCACTTGGCCGCTCAGGAGGGTCACATCGAAATGGTGAAACTCCTCCTCGAGCACGGAGCAGATCCAAATCATGCTGCGAAAAATGGCCTAACTCCAATTCATCTGGCAGCACAGGAGGACAAACTCGATGTCGCTGGCATTTTACTTGAAAACGGTGCTAAGATCGACGAACGAACCAAGGCCGGGTACACGCCGCTTCATGTGGCAGCACATTTTGGCCAGGTGAAAATGGTTAAATTCTTACTCGAAAATGACGCTAACATCGAACTTTCGACGAATATTGGCTACACGCCGCTGCATCAAGCCGCTCAGCAGGGTCACACTTTAATTATTAATCTTTTGCTGACCCACAAGGCTAATCCGAATGCCGTTACAAATGTATGTGCGATTCTATTTTCAGATTTTTTTGGGGGGAAATTTGGAAATTCACCACATATTCTTCTCCCTTATTGCCCCAATTTGTCCGTCGACTTTAAGTTCGGAAAACTTTGTTATTTATTTTTAAAAAGTCCTGAAAATTCATACCCGGGTATTTTCAATAGCGCTCTTTCAGAATATCACTTGAAAATTAAAAAAAAAACACCCCTTCCTATTGTTTTTTGAATTTAAAAAGAAAACCGATTTCTGAGGATTGATTTTAAAAAAAAATTATATTGTCGATATGAAATTAGTTTTAGAAAAAAGCCCAAAACAACAAAAACCCCGAATCAACTTATTTATTAGAATTTAATTTATTTACAACTCCTTAGTTCTCAAAACAGTATTTTTGAAAAACTGCCGAGTTTAACCCCTTTTAGGCCTTTTCTTGGGGTGGTGATGAAATTTGACCTTAGATAACAAAAAAATTTAGGTTCTTATCCTCCCTATTATATTTTTTCCCCATTTTCACCTATTTTCGAAAGCCAAAACCAATTTTTTTCATAAAAATCCATAAGATAGCGAGTTAGCGTAAAATTGTTTATTTTAGGGATGGTTTACAATCCCTTAATGAGGAGAATCATACATCTGGCTTTAATAACTTTATTAATTGGACATTTAGAGTCGGAGTTTTTGTGGTTTTGGCTTTTTTCCCAAACTTCTTCCATATCGACAATATCAGTTTTTTTTTTTAAATCGACCCTCAGAAATCGCTATTTTTCTTTTTAAATTTAAAAAAATACAATAGGAAAGGGTGTTTTTTAAATTTAAATTTTAATTTTAATTTTTTAGGCCTACACTATTAAATATTGTAATGCAAAAAGCCGATATAAATGCAGATTTTTTAAAATGTTGAACAATTTATTCAATTTGAGTAGAACCTTCTGTATAAATATCAAATCTGAATATCATCAAATTTTCGATATTAATTACTTAAAATCAGAATATACAGTAGTATAAAATAAGTGGTGAATATTCCAAAAATTTCTCATTTTTTAATACCCTAATTGTTGTTTTAACATACATAAATTAATTAAACAAATGTATTTACAGGATGGTCAAACAGCACTGAGCATTGCAAATAAATTGGGCTATGTAACGGCCGTCGAGACACTAAAAATAGTGACTGAAACAAGCATTACGAACACAGTGACGGGGATTCTTGAGGAAAAATACAAAGTTGTAGCCCCCGAGTCGATGCACGAGACCTTTATGTCCGACTCTGAGGACGAGGGAGGCGAGGACCACATCGATCAACATCAGTACAAATACATGGCCACAGATGATCTTAAAGCGATGGGTGATACCACGAAATATGACACCACTGTTGAAGGTTTGAGATGAAATTTTCTTATTTCGAAAATTGTTTAAAAATACGAAAGGACAATGCTCACAAAAGTATGAAAAAAAAACCCAGAGCGAACAGATAGAGGATGTAGCTCAGAATTTCAGTGATATTAAATGAAATAATTCTGTATATATTTCATTATAAGGTTTGATGGCTAAATGGAAGATATTGCTATTAACTTTTCGTCAGGAGTGATTTTTTCATTTCTTTTTATTTATGTTATTTTGCAGCATTTTGCAGCTGAATCGTAGTTAGAATGCAGTGCATCTATTAGCGTTTTATAATAATTACAAATCTCCGTTATAAAAACGATCTATCAATGGGCAACTAGGTATTTCGGATTGCGTGATAAAAACACCGTTTGAAGTAACACAAAATATATTTCAAACAGTTTACTTACATATTACCTACCTTCTACATATAGTGTGACATTGTCTATACGCACTCGATTTTATTTTCTTTTTATTGTATAACGTCGTACTCTAAGTATCTAGACAAACCCCAATAGGGTTTTTGGTGCAAAATGTACGTTTAAATAAAATAATAATTACTATTTCTAGAACAAAGCCCACTAAAGAAGTTTCGCTCGCCGCGCCGCCGCTACCAATTCCAAGAAAGGGTATCACGCATCTTTTCGTACGGGACGGAGATATTGGTAGCGCGCGAGCGAGCGAGTCAAGTATACACTCACACAACCAAAGGTCAGGTGCGCTCGTAGATTGCAAGAACAATAGTTGTGATAAAAATAATCTTCTATCTCTCTCGCTCTCGGTAAGTCAAAGCTAAATAAAAAAAATGTCGCATATGTATCTAGCCATCAAATCTTATAATGAAATATATACAGAATTATTTCATTTAATATCACTGAAATTCTGAGCTACATCCTGTATCTGTTCGCTCTGGGTTTTTTTTGAGCATTATCCTTTGTAGGAAAAAATTTGGTGATTTCAAAGACAATTTATAATTTTAAATAGCATTTGAATCAGAACGAAATTATTAAGGGTACAATTAAGTTTTAAGGGATCTACAAAAGATGGCGTAACTAGCATTAAATCGCATCGGACCATCTTGTAACTATATTCATGTTAAAGCGTCATCATTTCCCTCTAAAAATCAGTAGGTTGCATTTTGTTGAAGTGTAAACAACTTAAATACTTTCTTTGTGTTCTAACCATGTCAACCTTTGTTCCAACAAAACACTACTTGCGGGAAGCACTGCTTTTTTGTTTTAATTTGAAGAAAAGTGCAGTTGATGGACATCGATTGCTGTATGCAGGATAACGGTTCCCCATGCTCCATTAATAAAAACATGTGAGTACTGGTTCCGGCGTTTTAAAAGTGGCGATTCTGAAACGAACGACAAAGAACGCGAATGGAAACCAGTAAAGTTTGAAGACGCTGAGTTGGAGGCGTTATTGGACCAAGATTCCTGCCAAACACAAGAGGAGCTCGCTAAAATTTTGGGAGTGACTCAACAAGCGATTTCAAATCGTCTCAAGACCATGGATATGATGCAAAACAAGGAAATTGGGTTCCGTATGAACTCAAGCCAAGAGACGTCGAACATCAACTTTAGCGGCTAAACCGAGTATTCATGGCAAGAAGCTGATGCTATGCATCTTGTGGGATCAGCTCGGAATGATCTACTATGAGCTACTCCAGGCTAACGAAACCTTCACTGGGGAACGTTACCAGCAACAATTGATGCAATTGAGCCGAGTATTAAAGCTCAAACGCCCCAATATGCCAAAAGACATGACAAAGTGATTTTCAAGCATGATAATGCACGGCAACATGTTTTAAAAGTCGTCAAGGAAACTTTGGAGGCGCTTCAATGGGATGTCCTACCCCACCCAGATATTGCTCCTTCCGACTATCACTTGTTCCAGGCGATGACTCATGGCCTGGCCGAGCAGCACTTCACTTCTTACGAAGAAGCCAAAAATTGGGTCGATTCTTGGATCGCATCAGAAGACGAGTAATTTTTTCAGCGCGTTATCCGTATGCTGCTGAAAGATGGGGAAAAGTCGTAGCTAACGATCGACAGTACTTTGAATAAAATAAATTGTACCAATTCTTCATGAATAATGCTCCAAAATTACAAAAAAAAACCCTCAAAACTTATCTGTACCCCCATACTTTTTTTGACGGAAATTTGTTTTTGCATTGTTTATTCTTAATCTTACTAGTTTTAATTAATTCCTTTTTTTTCCAGCTCCAGTTGGTGAAATAACAAGAACTTATGTTAATGCAGAGGTCTCAAGCCCCTACATAATAAAAACGGTCGACAACGTAAATATCGTCCGCCACCCAATTCACGCTGGGTCAGTAAATTTTTGTAAAAATTTAAATTATTAAGGAATATTTTGAACACAATTTTTTCTATACCCATACTCATTTTTAGAATCAAAGAGCATGCAGGTTGTTGGGTTGTGCTTTATTCATTTCATTTTATTTTTATAACTCCCTTCATATATTTTTAGTTGTTTAATAATTCTCATTTTAACCGGGGCGCCGTTAATCAGGCAATTTAATTTTCATCTTCATTATATAATCAGCACCTAAGAAAAAAATAATTTTATTAAATTTCCAATTTGAAAAATGGCATTATTGAAATCATATGAAATATGTAAGTAACAAACGATTTATGAGTTTGAGAAAAATATTAAAAAACATTAACAGATAATTATTTATCGTGATAATATGGTGCCAGGGGTGGGGTTTAATTTTCGGAAATTTATATGATTAAAACAAATTGGAATTATACGTAATGACAATTAAATATGATCTTATAACGCTTAAGGGGGTAGTCCAGTGAAAACGACTGTTTTTTCAACGATTTTTGTTTCATATTAGAAGTCAATTTTTATTAAAAAACTTTTTGACATATGATAGTACAACTATTCAAATACACAAAAAAAAATTTTTTTTTTGTTTTCGACGAGTCATCCCGACAAAATGGCCGCTCCAAAAAAAAAATTTTTTTTGTTGGCGGACGTCGAATCTCTGCAACGGTTCATTTGAAACAAAAAGTTCAAATGAGGTTTTAATCTGTAGAACATTGGCTATCGTCGGAACTAGAATTTTTAATTTTCAATAAAAAATAACAAAATGGCGGCATTTCGAATTTTTCGGGTGTTTTTCGGGTGCTTAATTTGTTTATAACTTTGTAAATAAACAATGGATTTTAATAATTCTAGTTCCGACGATAGATACACAATCAAGAAATATACAGCTAAATTTTTAGATCAATCGGAGCAAAAGACTCTGAGATCTGACGTCCGCCGAGTCAAAAAATGCTGTTTTGAGAAAAACGCGGTTAAAGTTTTTGTTGCGGAAAAAAGCTAAAAAAATTAATTTTACCTTAGTCAGCGATGCCTGCTCCATACATAACGCGATGCCTGCTCCATACATAACTAACCTTAAATACAAAGCAGAAGGACCTAGACCGTTATAAACCGAAAAAAAATGGGCGGAGCAAACAGAAATACAAGAGTCCTCCTTGCTCCGAAACACGCCAGGGGACCTTCGAGCGCTCGGATTACACGTCTCTCGAAAACTCTCTGTATCTTTAAAACTATTTAATATTTTGCTTAGATATTTTAAGGGAGTATTTTCTAGGTGTAGTAGAGTAGATTTAAGCAAAAAAACAAAAAACGAAAATTTTTTTTTTTTTCACTGGACTACCCCCTTAAATGACTAAAGAAATGAGGGTCCAAAGTTCTTATAACATAAATCACTTTTAACGGACAAGTATTAGTTGAAACAAATTCTGGTTCTCTTGAATTTTACTTGACTTTTAACCCCACCACGTTAATCCAAAATATTTTTTGTTTTTATTTATTCATTCAGTACAAAAATCTACCTATTTAAAAAATATATTAAAAATTAAACAAGGATATTTTTATAACTTTCCATTAACTCTCCAAGGTTCAATGTGTTTTCTTTTGTTGTTCGTAATTTTTGTTTTTTAAGTTTTGAAACAATTGAAGACAATTTAAAATATTTCATATATATATATATTTTCTTTTCTCTCTCTCCCTGCAAATCACAAATACCAAAAATCTAAAAAATAAAATTCTACAAATATACACACGATGGGAAAATACAATTTCGAATTTAAAAATCAAAATTGGCCAACATTTTGCATGGTAATGTAAGCGAAAAACATGAATTAAAAATGTAATTGAAAAACGAAAACAGGCCCAATTACGCTGCTCATCCTCTCTTTGAATCGCATCTCCTCGGGTTCGAGCGGAAAAAGAAATCGTTTCCTATGTGCCGGGAAAGGTATTTTATTATTTTATCATGCATTTCTTTCATATTTCATTAAGCATTGTTTTTTGTTTAGTACTTTACCTTTTTTATTTTAACTTTGCTCATTTTATATTAATATTAAATGTTTTTTTTTTTTTAGTATTATTGCTCAATCTGTAAGATATGTTTTTAGCTTGTAGCGGTTTGATATCATGCATGGAATATTTATTGTTACAAGAATTCATTTATTTTTATCTTCAAAGAAACATATATTTTGAAAAAACAATGCCTCTGCCCCCATAAAATAACCTTGCTACACTACTTTAGGCGGTTTGGAATTTTGTTTTCCTGCTCAAAATATTCCTCTCCAATAGTGCCTAGCTCAACATTTTTTCCCTACAAAAGTTCCTAGCTTAACATTTAATGCCCAAAATGTCCTAAACTTAAAAAATTTCACTAACTTGAAAAATTATCGAATATATTATTATTTTTTTATTATTTATTTATATCTAGTAAAACAATTTAAGGCTAGCCATTTTTTTGTCTTTGTGATCAAACATTTCAGCTCAAATTAAATATTGAGAGTCTTAAGCTCAAGGTCTCGAGCTTAAATTTTGTTGATAATCATAGACTCCAAATTTTGTTACATATCGAAATTCGTTAAATTTCGTAAAATATCAAGGATATCTTGGGGCGAAGGTCTCAAAATTCATAAACCCCTTTCAAGAAGTGTAAGCAATTAATGAGAATAAAAAACGTCCTTCCCCCATCCCCCTCCTCTTCTCCGCACCCTTCCCAATCCACTTCTCGTCCTTTTACTACTACGAAAAATTATTCTTCTACAATTAAAAATATAATAATAATAAAATTTTATTCACTTGTCCTCCTCAAAAAATAGATTTTTAGTTTCGTTCCTTGTTGATGCCCGAGGTGGAGCGATGCGTGGATGTCGTCACAGTGGCGTACGCGTCATAGTGCCCCCAAAATCAGCAACGCAACCGACACGCATAACCTGCAGATACGTAAAACCCCAGAGAATCTCAAATCCGCCGCCACTAATGGAGGGTGAGGCCCTTGTTAGCCGGGTTCTGGAGCTATCGCCAGTGGAGGCGAAATTTTTGGGGTAAGCATTTGTTTATTTTTCTGAGAGCTGAGTGGAGCTGTAGCTTTGATTTGTAACATGTGTGGTTTTGGGGCAAGTCCGATTAAATTAAGCCATAAGCTGAGATTCGCAAAAGTCGCATTTCTCAGACGAACTCACTTTGAGATTTTTATACGGAAAAATTAGGGTTTCTGAAAAGTGGGGAACAGGTGGAGCTAGGGCCTTGGTTTTAATATGTGTGGTTTTGGACCCAGCCCAATTAATTTAAACCATAAGCTGAAATTCGCCAAAGTCGCATTTCTCAGACTCACTTTGAGATTTTTACATGGAAAAATTAGGGTTTCTGAAAAGTAGGGAACAGGTGGAGCTAGGGCCTTGGTTTCTAATATGTGTGGTTTTGGGGCCAGCTCAATTAATTTATGCCATCACGAGATGCCATCCTCCCTTCTCTAGAAGCTGAGGTTCGCAAAAGTCACCTTCCCTCGATTTCATAGGGTGTATACTAAAGATTTTATAGGTTCATTAAGGAGAATATTTAAAAATTTATATTTTTTCAGACCTGTGATTCTCGAGGTGCCCCACTTTGGATCTCTGCGAGACAAGGAGCGCGAGATAATCATACTTCGGTCAGACAACGGCGAAACCTGGCGCGAGCACACCCTGTACGACAGCGAAGAGGCGATCCGTGAGGTCCTGAACGAGTCGTTTGAAACGAACGAACTGAGCCAGCTGGAGGACCTGCACACGAACCGAATTGTCAGGATAGTGACTCACGACTTCCCGCACTTCTTCGCAGTCGTGTCCCGGATCCGGCAGGAAGTTCACGCGATCGGTCCAGATGGCGGCACCGTCTCCTCGATGGCTGTGCCCCAGGTCCAGTCGATTTTCCCGCCGAACGCCCTTACGAAAAAGATTCGCGTGGGGCTCCAGGCGCAGCCGGTCGATTTGAACGGGTGCGCCAAACTCCTGGGACAGGGTGTTGCTGTGTCTCCTGTTGTAACTGTTGAGCCGCGACGTCGCAAATTTCACAAGGCGATCACTTTGAGCATTCCTGCGCCGCGGGCCTATGCTCAAGGGATGGTGAATCAGTACTCAGGAAATGCCCCAACCCTGCGTCTCTTGTGCTCCATCACCGGGGGTCAAAATCGTGCCGTTTGGGAGGATGTGACCGGATCAACCCCATTGACCTTTGTCAAGGACAGCGTCTCATTTACGACTACGGTTTCGGCTAGATTTTGGCTTATGGACTGCAGGTTGGTTCAATTTCGTTTTTTTTAGTATAACTTTTGGTTTTCACAAACAAAATGCTTCAGAAAGACAGGGTGATTCAATATGACTTGTTTAACCTAAAGTCATGCATTCACCCTTTCTTTTTTTAACCCTTCGACAGCACACTTTGCCAGTATAACGTAGCTGGCACACTGGGGCGCCTCAAACCCCGGACATTTAAATGGTTACAACTAGTAAGTTATTTATTATTTTTCTTTGAAAAAAAATACTGAATACTCTTGAAGTAGTACATTAAGAGATAATTGATTAATTAATTTGAAGAAAATCTACTTTTAACTACATAAAACCTTGAAACTAATGGAGGATATCGCCATAGCTGCTTATTCTAAATGCCTGAAATTGAAATTGAACAGAGGTGGGGTCACTCAGACTCCAGTGTACCTTCGAAGGGTTAAGTTGAAAATTGTAGAAGTTTGTGTTGAATGAGAAGTGCATTCACTTAAATCATTATAAGTCCTGTAAAAAATATTGCAGAATTATAAAATAATTAAAAAAGATAAGTCTAACTACAAGAAATTCCTAATATTTCTTCGTATTTGGTTTCTTTGAATTAGCCTACTCAATAAAAATTAAAATAATTGGGTTTAAGTTAAGATTACGGTTACCTCTGGGATTTTAATGAAACTCTGTAGGAACGTAGGGATATATATAGAAATATATTTCTTAAAAATTAATTAATTAAAAAAACGCTTGGCCATCTACAGTTTCGACTTCGGGTACTTTCATTTCTAGCCAAGCCCTACATGCGCTATAAATTTGAGCGAAATCGGTGATGTCGAGTAGGTGCCTTCTGCTTGTTAACTTAGTCTACATCCCTAAGGTCTGGATTGAAGTCAAAGTTGTTTTCGTTCCCAAGAGGGGTAAGGTTTCGAACTGCAAGCCCAAAAACTACAGACCCATTAGTCCTTCTTCTTTTCTTCTCAAGACCCTAGAAAGATTGTTCGACATTTATATAAGAGAGACTGTCAATCCTGCGAGAATATCACCCTCGCAAAATGCCTACAATAAAGGAAAATCTACTGAAACGGCCCTTCATACCTTTATTGACTATGTAAAACCTTGCTGTATAAGGAATAGACTTTTGCGGTCTTCCTAGATACTGAGGAAACTTTCAACAACGTGAAACCGGAGGCGATTGCGGAATCCATGGCAGGTCTGGATCTGGATGAATCAATTATTGGGTTGATTAATTAGATGCAACGCGGCAGGATTATCAAATCAAGTCTCGGGGTGTCTTCTATTAGAAGAAATGTATGCAAGGAAACACTCCAAGGAGAGGTCCTGTCACCACTTTTGTAGAACCTAACCCTGAACGATCTGCTCCTAGACCTTGACCGCTTGGGATTCTGCTAGTTGCATACGCGTATGATATTGTCATTGCAGTCTCAGGCAGACACCTGAACACAATATCCGAGGTGTTACAGCTACGACTAAGCTCATTTTATGAAGTGTTAAAAGAAGCCTCTTCGTTAACCTGGTAGAAAGTATATATCCCCTCCTTCGAAACACCGCTCCTCAGCAGAGTGAGGCTAAGGCTGTCAGAACAGGTCAAATATCTTGCTCTTGTTATAGACAGAAAGTTGAATTGGAAAACCAACATTGCAGAAATAGTACGAAAGAACCATGTACTCGTGCAAGAATACGATTGGTAAAATCTGGGGCTTAGAACCACGCATTAACCACTGGCTCTTCGTGACCATGATCAGGCCGATTTTGGTCTACGGTGTGCGCTGGAGAAGGTCCAAAGAATAGCTTCTGTTCTGATCACGGGTGCTCTCAGGACAATCCCCACCAAAGCCCTGATCGTCATCCTCCATCTCCTACCAATAGAACTCTTTGGAAAGCAAACTGCAGCCTCCGCTGCCGCCAGGCTCAACTTGACATATTCCTGGACACGCGTAGACTACGGACATTCCAGAATTCTTAGCGCTCGTGTTCCTAGATTGGACTATATTGTTTCTAAGCCCTGTTTCGATATCAAATTCGATTCATTCATCCCGGCGAGAAAAGAGTAGTTGAGGGACTGATGGCTCAAAGTCGGAAGGCAGGGTCGGTGGCGGAATTGAACACCTAGGCCTCGAGACGTCCATTCGATTGCCAAACTAATTCATCAGTAATACGAAGTGTTTCTCTGTTTAGTTACTTGGGGTAGCCCCTGTGGTATCCCAATGGGCCTTCTATTGGCCTAAGCGTGCCGTTAAGCAGCCACAACAACCAACCTAACCAAACCTACTCAACAAATTCATTATTATTTGAATAAGTTTAAAATATCCAAGGTTACCAAGTCTATATGTAGAATATCGACTTGTGGGAAAAAGTTCACGAATTCGTTATTAATTGCACATTTTCTTCATGATATTATTATTATTAGGGATGACCCTTAAGGTGGACACTGCGACCGAAAGGTCTTTTGTGCCGAAGCGTCTCTATAGTAGAAGACGGTCTGCTACCCTAAGGAATGTCAGAAGGTCTTTAACAGAAGACGAGCGAATTTCAGCCGAGTCCAAGAATTCCTGACGGAAGATCTTTCTTCTTAACCTTACTAAAGCAGGATAAGCACACAGAATGTTTGATCTAGTTTCGTCGTGTTCAAGACACAGATGACATTCCGTCTCATTTGACAGACCTATTTTATGTAGGTGGTATTAAGGCCCATGGTGGCCAGTTAGGTAGCATACCAACAATTTGAGATCCGCTTTTCTCATAGCATTGATTTCAGTGTAGCTTGGATACCCAGTATATGTACTGTAGATTCCTGGCCCATTCTTCTATCACAGCTTTGGACGAAGACCAGCCAATGCTGCAGAAGGGCTCAGGGCCTTTGAATCGAGATTATCAACCTTCCCTAGATAGTTCATCAGCAATGTCATTTCCCTCAACGCCGGAGTGCCCCGGTAACCAACAGAGAGTAACCCTTTTGGAAGTCGCTAAGTGTTGAAGGGTATCGAAGCACTCTTTAACGAGTCTAGACGAGAAACGCCATGACGAGAGTGTTTTGAGCGCCGCCCCTTTAGTCTCTTGTTAATGTTGAGAAGCGCGCAGGCTTCAATGGCATGGATTTCGGCCTAGACAACGCGGGGCCATTTACCCATTACTTTGGTGTTGGGTCCATAGACACCAGCACCAGGACCATGTTCCGTTTTTGAGCGATCTGTAAACCAACTACAGGGTCTGTTGTCCAGTCTGAGGCCGTCGCCATTCCATTCTGCACGTTCAGGGATGAGAATCCTGAATCTCCTCCCGAAGCGCAGTTTGCTGGTCATGTAGGCTGTTATATAATAGACCCTTAAGTCAGGGATGTGCTGTAGGATGCTCATGTGACCATTGTCAGCAATTTGCATTTTCAATGTAATTTGCACTCTCAGAGCACTAATTGTCGCTGATTTCAAGATGAAAACGTTCAAGGGTTCGATTCCCACTATCGTCTCCATGGCGAGTGTTGGACAAGTCCTCATGGCTCCTGTTATGGAGAGGCAAGCAAGCCGTTGTAGCTTTTTGCATTTAGCAATTGCCATCTGCTGTTCAACCATGGGCCACCATACAAGGGCGGCGTAAGCAAAAATTGACTTGACAATTGTATTGTATAACCACAGGATCATCTTTGGGTTAAGACCCCATGTCCTACCAAAAGGTCTCCTACATGCACACACACAGGGCTCCCGTGGCCTTATTTAGTGAGTAATTTAGTTGAGTATTCCAATTTAGCCGCTTGTCGAGCTATTTTTCATGATATAATCTGGATATGAAATTTTGTATTGAGTTGAATTGTTTAAACTATTATCTGTAGCAAAAATTTTAAAATTTGCAAAAGTTGCATCAAATTACCCTGTCTTTATGTAACAATAAACACCACTTATTTGGTTCATATTATAAAAACTAAGCACAAACTTAGTCTAGATTTTTACTATATTTAATTTAGTTTTTTAGTTTTATTTCGAGTTTTGTTTCATCTAAATTAAAGTCGAACTCGGTTTGTCTACTTAAATAAAAGCAAAAAAACCTTTTTTAAAAAAAGCTTTTATTTAAATGCTCTAAAAAGAAGGAAATAAAATTTTCCTTTAAAATTTTAACTATCAACTTATAGCCTCATTATACACAATTTATATGATCATAAAAGCTTATCGCGAGGTTTGCGTAAATACCTATAAGTATTTAATTAAACTGAAATTTAAAAAAAATTAAACTTAGCAGATTAAGTTACTTAATTAAATAGGTACTAGTTTATTTACACAAGTAAATCGCGCGACACGCTTTTATGATCATATAAATTGTGTATAATGAGGCTATAAGTTGAAAGTTAAAAATTTAAAGGAAAATTTTATCTTCTTTTTTTTAGAGCATTTAAATAAAAGCTTTTTTTATAAAAGGTTTTTTTGCTTTTAATTTATTTTTTACTTTTTAGTTATCGCTGGCTAGGTTTTTTTAACCTGCATTTTTATTCTCAGCGAACCCTTTCATTTAATACCCATACTATAGGAAATTATAAAAAACTTCAAAATATGTATATATATTCCATATATATATTATATATAATCCATATTGGATTAAGAGTGATGTCAGAATATTTTTCTAATTATTCTCGGCAAGCCCTTTCATTTGATACTCATATTGCAGAAGTGCATAAAAAATAACTATTCCGCCATCTTGGATGTTCCGCCATATTGGATTTAGAATGACGTCACATTATTTTTCGAGTTACTTTCAACAAGCCCTTTCATTTGATACCCATATGTAGAAATGCATTAAAAATAACTATTCCGCCATCTTGGATGTTCCGCCATATTGGATTTAGAATGACGTCACATTATTTTTCGAGTAACTTTCAAGAAGCCCTTTCATTTGATACCCATATTGTAGAAATGCATTAAAAATAACTATTCCGCCATCTTGGATGTTCCGCCATATTGGATTTAGAATGACGTCACATTATTTTTCGAGTTACTCTCAACAAGCCCTTTCATTTGATACCCATATTGTAGAAATGCATTAAAAATAACTATTCCGCCATCTTGGATGGTCCGCTATATTGGATTTAGAATGACGTCACACAGCTTATCGTGTATTGTCATCCAAACTAAACGTGATACAAAATTTCAGCTCAATCGGTTGAAGATAGCTGCTTCAAAATTGAGTAGCAAGATTCCACTTGAACAAACATACTTACATACATTGCAAGTTAAATAAAAGCTTTTAAAATTGAGATTGTTTTTGCCCATTTTTTTTTTTTTTTTTTTTTTTTTTTTTTTTTTTAGAATATGAGTCTTTGGAAGAATACACGATTTTTCGTGGAATGCATTAATTTTCTTTTTCTTTTTTTTCTTATAAATTGCAGAAATATTGCGGATGCATGCAGAATGGCAACAGAACTTTATACATACATGGCCCAAATTCCGTTCATGGTGAAGTTTGTCGTATTTGCGAAAAGGATTAGCACGACTGAGGCAAAATTGAGCGTTTTTTGCATGACCGACGATAAAGAGGACAAAACCCTCGAGCATCAGGAATATTTTACTGAGGTTGCAAAAAGTCGAGATGTTGAGGTCCTTGAGGATCAAGCAATTTATCTTGAATTTGCCGGAAATTTGATACCAGTCATGAAATCTGGGGATCAGCTCAACATGAAATTTCATGCGTTTCGTGAAAATCGATTATCATTTACGGTTCGGGTCAAGGATCAAGAGGAGCCCTTCGGCCGGATAAGTTTCATGAATGACCCGAAAACCTCAAAGGGAGACCCCCCACAGGTCCCGATTTGTACCTTGAACGTGTCTTTAACCGGGGAAAGGATCGTCGAAGAAGAGCGCCAGAGCCTCAATGCAAGCCAGAAAAGTCTCGATCGCCACTATCGCGTCATGCTCAACGGAGGCTTTTGTCCTCCCGATGAGATTCACAGGGCGGACATTCGTCTCTCAGATATTTGCAATTTACTAGAAAACGATTGGGAAAATCTAGCCCATGAGCTAAATGTCCCTGAAAATGATATTCAATTAATTAAAAACGAATTCCCCGAAAAGAGCTCACAACAAGCAATGGTCATGCTTAGACTTTGGCTCCGTCAAGCTGGACCCCAAGCGACAGGAAATAATCTTGAGCAGGCACTGCACAAAATTAAGAGGTCCGATATTGTTGATAAATGCATTTTTAATTTGGAACTTGTAACCGATGAAATGGAAAAGGCTGTCGCAAAAATTCAACTCGATCAGTCCGGTTTTGATAATCTCAAGGAGGAATTGGGACCGTCGAGAGATACTTCGCTGAGACGAAATCAATCCCTCGATCGGAGCTATCGGGATGAAAAAAGGGATGAAGAGTCCGAGTTTAATGGGAAGATCGATAATGCCGAAAAGCAAAGTAAGTAAGATATATAATTTAATTTAATCTATATAATATACGTAAATCCCACAAACAATATTTCTCATATAAAATCCCTTAAAAAGCTTCATTTTATTTATTTGTTCATTATTTTTAAAACAAATCTACATAATTATTGTAAGACTACAATTCTGTTCATCAAGTGCGAGAAGGAAACAAAGAGGAAGAAAAAAAACAATAAATTTTATCTTAGCTGTAATGGAGGGAAATATATAATTTAAATCTGACGGTTTGAAAAGATGTGGATCATATTTAGCTTCTGTTCTTCGTTTTTTTTTTAATGTATCGCTTTGTTGTGGTGTGTTTCCTATGTCATGGAAGCTCTCGGGAATTATTCCCATGCATAAAAACTGATAAAAAATTAAAGAGTTTTGCAAGAAAAACTAATTCCAAATCAATTTATTGGGTTATTCAGAAAGTAATTTTTTTTTTTTTTTTTTTGTGAAAATGAAAGACGGTTTTCTTATAGTATATAAATATTTTATTTAATTATACAGGGTGTTCAGAGGTGGGAGGTCAATACTGAAGGGGGTGAAAGGTCAGACCGAGACAAGCAAAAAATCGTATGGGTGGGGGGGGGGGGCATCTCGCACCGTTTGGCAGTTACAGGGTGATTCGTAAATCAGGATTTTGCCTTATATGGGAACCGCTCTTGTATTTTTATCTTTTTTTCTACGCATCGCAGCGGCCCCAAACTGATTTCAAAAAATCACTATTTGGAAGCCCTTTCCAAAAAACCACCCCCCTATCCCCAACCCCTTGGCCACAATCTCCCCTGCAAGTTGAAAAAATTAACTTTTATTTAACGATTTTTCACCTTTCGCCCCACTTTTCTCCCAAATTCATGTTATTAACATACCTACTTTTTATTTTTTTTAAGTTGCCTATCTAATTACCTTTCCAAAAAGGTGCAACATGCTCAGGTAGAAAAGGGTTGCAAAAGTCCTGAAATTAAAACATCCTCACAGGTACCTAATTACTTTATTGCACCATAATGGAAAATGTCGTTAAGTAAACAATTTTTATGACAGCAAGTTCGGAAATGTTTGTTTAGGAAACAGAGGTAATACATTTTTATTTTTTCAGCAAAACAGTAATAAAATAATAAATGTAATCCCGTTAAATAGCGTTATTAGTTTATTATATCCAGTATTGACTCTTAAGTATCCTGACGCTCCGTTTCTAATACCTCCTATGAATTATGGTATAAAAATGGGTAAGTTTGAAAGGACATTGACCACAGTTGAAGAAGCAATCGATAAAACCGGGTGTTTAATAGAAAAAATTAAGATAAAATGGCAGAATTCAGTGTTGACGAGTATGCCGATATAATTTACGTGCACGGTTTAGTAGAAGGAAATGATAGTGAGGCCGTACGAGAATACCAAAGGAGATTCCCGAATCGGCGTGTACCCGACAGAAGGGTATTTTCAAGGACTTTCAGAGGGTTAAAAGAAATCGGAAGTGTAACCGCCCCCAGAGCAGAAACGCGAGCAGGAATATCGGCCGATTCAGCGGACCCCGACCAACAAATCCTCAACATCGTCAGGAACAGCCCTGTAATAAGCACCAGGCAGGTCGCACGAAGGTCAGGATTGTCTTCAGGGAGAGTTTGAACCGTTGTGAACCGAGAGGGACTACATCCATACCACCATATCCCGGTCGAAGCACTACAGGAAGGAGATTCCGAAAGACGATTGGAATTTGCACTTGGCTGTTCGAGTCTGACATCGAAAACAGAAGGTTTCTAGACCGAATTCTGTGGACGGATGAATCGCAATTCACCCGGGATGGCATCACAAACTTCCACAACATCCACACCTGGTCAGATGTGAACCCACATAGGACCAGGTGTCGGTCCTTCCAGCAAAGATTTAGTGTCAATGTCTGGGCTGGCATCATCGGCAACCAGTTGATAGAACCCTTCATCTTGCCCCAAGTGCCGAATAGTCAGCTATACTCGGACTTTTTGGAGAATATCCTTCCGGATCTGTTGGAGGACATCCCCCTGGCCACCAGAAGCGCAATTTATTTACAGCTCGACGGAGCACCTGCGCATACTGGGAACATTGTTAGGGCAAGGTTAAATGAAAATTACCCAGAGCGCTGGATTGGACGAGGTGGACCGATTCCTTGGCCTGCTAGGTCACCGGACCTTACTCCACTGGACTTTTTCTTATAGGGAATGATGAAAGATGAAGTTTACTCAAGACCAATCAACACCAGAGAAGAATTAGTTACCAGGATTGTGACTGCAGCCACGAAAATACGGGAGAGACTGGCTACCATAGACCTCAAACGTGAAATAAAACGAAGGCTACTTGCATGCATCGAAACTAGCGGAGAACATTTTGAACAGCTTTTAAAGGACAAACGTTTTAATTGTAATTAGTTTTTAAGCGAACAAAATGTATTTTTTAGTTAACTTAAGTATAATTTCTTAAAAATTCGAATTGTCATGATATTCTGTAAAAGGATTTTTGTAAATAAATTTTCGTATCCTTTTCCTACCTGGGCATGTTGCACCTTTTTGGAAAGGTAATTAGATAGGCAACTTAAAAAAAATAAAAAGTAGGTATGTTAATAACATGAATTTGGGAGAAAAGTGGGGCGAAAGGTGAAAAATCGTTAAATAAAAGTTAATTTTTTCAACTTGCAGGGGGGATTGTGGCCAAGGGGTTGGGGATAGGGGGGTGGTGTAAACTTTTTTGGAAAGGGCTTCCAAATAGTGATTTTTTGAAATCAGTTTGGGGCCGCTGCGATGTGTAGAAAAAAAGATAAAAATACAAGAGCGGTTCCCATATAAGGAAAAATCCTGATTTATGAATCACCCTGTAACTGCCAAACGGTACAAGATGCCCCCCCCCCACCCATACGATTTTTTGCTTGCCTCGGTCTGACCTTTCACCCCCTGCAGTATTGACCACCCACCTCTGAACACCCTTTTGCCATCTTTTTGGCAGTAGCAAGATTCCACGCTAATATAACTTTTGAGCTTTGCTGGCAAAGAACTGATCCAAGTCATTTTTGACGTGAAGGTTTTGACGTCTGAAAATTGTTGTAGAGACCGGAACAAATAAAGATCTGGAGAATATGTTGTGTGTAGTAGTACATCCCATCGAAGCTTTAAAAGCGTTTGGCGAACTACCAAACTTGTAGAGTCTCGCAATATCTTGTTTGAACACTATACCATTTTTATTGATCAATTCTGGCCTTTTTTGTTTGAATAAGTCATTCAATTTGTCCAGTTGATGACAGTACACTTCAGAATTGGTCGTAGTACTGTCCGGTAAAACCTAAAAAAAAAACGATTCCGTTGAAATTTGACCAAACAGAGAGCATCACCATTTTTTCATGAATGTCGGTTTTCGAAGTACTTTGAGCTGGTCATCTTTTTTGCACCATGATCTCTTGCGGTCAACATTGTTGTGGACACCCATTTCTCGTCCCCATTGATGATTCGCTTCAAAAATAGATCATTTCCTTGACGTTTAAGAAGCGAATCACAGACGTCAACGCGACAGAGCAAAATGGAACCCATATGTCGAGTTTTGAAATAAAACCAAGACGTTTCACGTGATCATGAACGGTAGAATTCGATAAAATTAATCTCTCAGCGATCTTACAAGTTATTATTCGACGGTTCGCATCAATCGATGCCTTTATTTTGCCTTCGTGAGCTTCAACTGGCTTTCCAGAACGTGGTGCATCTTTAACATCAAAATTGTCAGAACGAAATTTTGAAAACCAGTTTTGGCACTGGCATTCTATCAATACATCTTCTCCATACACATCGACTAATTTTTTTCTTGCTTGAACAACATTTTTACCTTTTCGATAGTAAAAAAGTTTAATATGCCGAAAATGCTGCTTTCGACTTTCATAGGGCACCAAACACAAATTATTGCACAGAATGAAACAAAAAAGTCGTGCTATATTTGCTTTCAAAATATATAATTATTGCGGCTTAAGTGCGAAGTTGGCTGCAAAGAAATACAATTAAGTCCTCTGGTGGGAAAAACGAAACTACTTTCCGAACAACCCATTAAATGAAGGCATGGAACTCATTTTTACGTATATTTCACTACGGAACCAAAAACCAAAATATATTTAAGATTTCTGTATACATATATATAAAGCAATAAAATTTTTAATGAGTAACTTAAATAGACAAATGCATAAAACAACTACACTATTAGAATTAGGTTTTAAGAAAAATCTTTGTATAAACCTTTTAAACGGAAAACATCTTTTTGATAAAATTAATAACAGCCTCATAAGTCTGTTTAAAATTTGCTTTTTAATTTTATAGACAGAATACAAACATATTCCCTTCCAAAGTCCCTAGCTCCACCCCCCCCCCCCCCCCCCCCCCCTTCCACCCACAACATTTTCCCTCCGAAAATCACATCAGTATTTTGCCCTCGAGAAAAGGTATTCAGATCAAAAAATAAATTTATATAAAATTATATATTTGATGTTTCACAGTTGACAGAGAACTCCTAAAAAAGTCCCTTAACATTGTTGAGAACCGGTCAGCTGAGAAGGAATGCTCCACGCCACCTCCCACCCCGATCGATGCGAACAACGTGAACAAAATTGACGTTGATCTTGAGAAGTTGCCGCCCACCGCCCAGCCCGAAGTAACGGAATTCACCCAGCAGGAAGGTAAGCTTAAAAAAACGTACGTGTCACGTTATACGTCACATGCCACATGTCATGCCATTCAATTGGGATTTTTTTAGTTATTTTGGTTTTAACTGCTTTGTTTATTTTATCATTTTTATTTTGAGCAACTTACTTACCCACACGCACGTGTGCCAAACAATTTTTTAAGCATATTTATTCTTTTTGGAGGGGATATTTTTTGAGCTGTCGGTTCTATTTCTTATTTTGTTTAAGCTTTATTTAAAATAATAACAATAAAAGATTAGTCGGAATCCACTGTGAAGAACAGCAATTTTTACATATCTTAGGCCTGAGATGCAGAACAGAAAAATTATTAGATAAGATTCATCTCGGATTTCCTTCATTTGTCTATTTAACTACCCTAAACTATTTTTCTTTATACGAAAAATCAGGCCGGATTTAAGAAAATATTTAAAAAATTAAAAACGTATCCCACATTTTATGCATTTGGCTATTTAATTACTTACTATTCACCAAAAAATGAATTTTATAGGCCAATCTTAAGGAAATCATTTTTTACCTTTAGTGGGACTGAACAGAAGAATTTTTAAAAATCGTAAAACTATTGAATTTATTTCTCCACCCAACTCTAAGATCATTTTGAGAAACAGAAAAAATTTGTGCCAGGTGTGGGGTCTCGAAAATTTTGTCTGCAGCGATTGGACGGGAGAAATTGACTAATTTTTACTTCTCTTAAAGGTGTAAATTTAGTTTTTTCTTCATATTGTTAAATTTTTAATTATTTTGCAAAAGAAAAAGACTTTTCGTTGCTACTTAGTTCCTTCTAAGTTTTTTTTAAATTCTTCTTTTGAGCAAAAGACAAATATACTTTTTGTTGAAAAATATAAGAAAAATCTATCGCACAAAATAATAAATAAATAAAAGAAAAACAATATGCATGCATAAAAATGTTTTTGTCTTGTTTTTGGAAAAAAAAAATCTTTCTTAACCTCAGGAGGTGGTGCAGGACAGTTTTTGAAGGGCAAAAAGGAGGTTATTTTGAAATGTCCCGATATCGAAGTTATACCAAACGATGCCGAAGCTCTGGCTGTGCAGATTTTGACCGAGCTAGATCAAGCAGCTCGGGAAACTTCGGATGATTTAGAGGAGAGAACTGGAACGATGATTAAAACATCGACACCGATAAAAATCAAAACGATCAAGAAGCACTCAAAAGTGAATAATATTATAAGTAAAAGTGGCCAGCCACAACGGCCGAATGTTGGCGATATCGAGTGGAATTTCGATGCACCGCCACAGGCCTCGATGACCCCCCTGGATGCAAGTGAGACCCAAGGCCGGGTCCACAGCGACTCGAATTCGACTGCGGACGACAGCAGCTTGATAATAGTTGAACATACTGCTACTGCTGCTGCCCCCTGTCAGGCGATAGTCGATGTGCAAAATTTAAATTTGAACAGTGAATCGGACGTGAGCGCCGGTGATTCACCGCAGTACAAAGCTCGAACGAAAAATTTAGACAAAAAAAAGGGGGACTGCGGCAAGACCTTGGGCTCGTCGAGCGACTCAGACATTGCCCTCCACGAGCCCGGGGTCGAGTTAAGCGAAGACGAAACAGGTGAAGTATTTTGAATAATAAAATCAACTTCTAATTTTATTTAATACTTGTTATTTTCTCCCTTGTTACTTTATATATTACAAACTATATATATATGGGACATTTCACGTCAAACGGATCACCGGCGCCCTCAAAATTTGAATAAACCGATTGAGATAAATAAGGGCTCAAATTGTTCGTCTAAATGAGAACGTTCGAAAGCCATGTGGTATTTTTTTAAATTTAACATGGCTGCTCCAATATGGCGGCCTGAAGACGGAGAAAAATCGAATGTTCAGTAAAAAAACCTTGCAAAAATAAAAATTTGCAACCGATCGGGTCGAATTTTCTCTCAGATTGCAGCTGATGGGTCCCTAAAAATTCGGTATGGTAGGTTGCCAACATCCAACCCTACCTACCATACCGAACTTTTAGTGACCCATCAGCTGCAATCTGAGCCAAAATCCGATCCGCTCGGTTGAAAATTTTTATTTTTGCAAGCTTTTTTTACTGGACATTCGATTTTTCTCTGTCTTCCGGCCGCCATATTGGAGCCGCCATGTTGAATTTTATAAAATACCACATGGCTTTCGAAAGTTCTCATTTAGACGAACAATTTGAGCCCTTATTTATCTCAATCGGTTTATTCAAATTTTGAGGGCGCCAGTGATCCGTTTGACGTGAAATGTCCCATATACATATGTATTTATATATATTTTTTTGGTAGCAGGTCTGTTTTTATTTATCTGTTTCACTAAATTTTACTCACTGTTTTTATAAAACATAAATAATTAAATAAAGGTATCGGATACCCATCAATTTCAAAACTATACATAAAGAGCATTTTCTAGACAAAATTAGCTAAAAAATACATTATGGTGTCAGAAGTGGGATTTGGTTTAAAATAAGAATTTCTTCTACAAAAAAAATAAAAAGAATAAGAAATCGAGCCCCCTGCCTACTGAACCTACTTTTCGTGAGCTTTGTTAATTTCAACTTTTAGTTTCTAACAAAAATTACAAAAGAAACATATAGAAAACCAAAAAAGAAAAAAAACGCATATGCAGCGCACTTTGCTAACAGCCATTTATAACCGACTTGCAAACATTTATATAACCTACAATTTATGTTTATCTATTTATTACCTTTTTGTGTATTTAATTAATATGTATTTTATATAACTATATTATTTTTATTTTCAAAAATGCAAAACAGAGGCGGTCTTTTACCAAAATAACGAACCAACTGGACTAATTCAAACAACAGTTGAAACGATCACAGTTGATAACAAGTAAAATTTGAATCTTAAAAATGGAATATTTAATTTAATTTCAATTGAATTTATTCTTTAGTGGAAAGACCGTCAAAACCACAACGACGACAACATCCCTTGAAGCGGACAGTAGCAATAGAAGTAGCTTACCAGCAGCGACATCAATCCTACAGCGGCCAGAAGATGAACTAATACATGATCTAGCATCATTAAAAGTGGATAACAACGATTATAGTCTTCACCAGCAGATAGAGCCACACGATATCGAAAATAAGGAATCAATGCAAAATATTCTTACACAATTTATGAGTGAGGAAAGGAAGCACCTTTAAAAGGAATATATATATAAAAATGAAGAAATATAATAAAGCTACAAATAACTAACCAGTGATTGAAAATTGAGGAAAATACAAAATATATAAGCTCTACACTATTTCAAGTCTTGAGGGAGATGAGAAATAATAAAATACAAATATTTCTCCAATTAAAAAAGAAAAATAAGGATAGAGGGTATACAAACAAAAACATACACACTTTAAACCCCAAAAACACACATAAAACATACATCTGTAGTGTTTGTATGAACTCACCACTTGGAACGCTGTATGCGAATCGAAGATTGAAGGAAGAAATCTGCGCAGCCGGTACAAAAAAAAAAGGGTTCGGGCACTCCAGTAGAAAGGCTTGTCAATGCCAGTTACCAGGATGACCGGCTTTTGTTTTTAACCAGGCGATAATCTGTTCCGCGCAATGTAAGTCTTATGGGATTGTTTGGACCTTTTTTTTTTGCACCGCCAACTGTTAAAATTTCTTCTTTTTAAGCTCTGATACGCATGCAACGTTCCAAACTAGTTTTTACAAATGAGACACATCAGTGCGCTGCGCGCCATCTATAAATGTTTATTTGCATTAATGCATTAACCGAGAAATAAAATTGAAGTAATGAAGAAAATATTTCTTAGCAGTAAGAATCGATATAAACTTTTAGATAGTAATTAAAAGAAAATCAAAACAAATAAAAATATGTATACAAACATATATATCTATATACGTCGTAAATTTGTCTAGAGTGTTAAAAAGAAGAAAAAAAAATATATATATATATATATACCTAAGGGAGGAGCAATGATAGCCCAAACAACAACAAAAAACTCAGCTTTAAAATTAATTTTCAAAAAAGAATGGAAATAATTAGAAAAATATCACCTCAAAATTCAACGATTAGTTAACTGATTTTAACGAATTTTAGCACGTTCCTTGTTGCGTGTACCGAAAACGAGATACAAAGAGCTCTTTCCTGTCAAATACATTTTTAGTTCTCTCACGAAAGCTGTCTTAAAAATTTCAGCACTGAACAATCACTAAAGAGGGGGAAAGAGAGCGAGATTTTGAAAGCTTGTCACGTGGCGAAGGTAAGGTCACGGGAGCTTTTGTGTGACAAATTTCGTGATGTTACGCATCACCATGGCTTGAATAAGTTTTCTGCACTGCACATTGCTCCTCCCTTCTTCCGGTAGCTCGGTCTCTCTCTCTCTCACACACTTGCCCTTATAATCAAAAGCTGGAAGATGATGACGACGAAACAAAAGATTCACGTTGATATTTTAGTAGATATAAAAGAAAGAAAAAATGAATTATATATATATACGTTTAGAAGACTTTTTGATATTGTTCCGTGGATTTACGTACAACAATCACAAAATACATATTAACTTGCATTAGGAGGCCAGACAGACTATGTATAACACATATGAATAGATATGTTGTATGTACCGTTTTAATATACCTATATTTCTCAAGTTATTCACCCACGAAAAAAGCTGTTTGTTGCCTGTGTTCAGTTAAAAGAAGAGCAATTGCTTACACAGAAGATGTTAATAAAAAAAAAAAACAAAAATAAATACAAAAAACGTTGCATGTTGGCAGAAATGAAGAAAATAATAAAAATTTATTTTAATAGCAGAAAAATTGGGGAATTGTTTTATTGTTAATTTTTTTATTTTTATCCCTTCAAACCTTAGCTTTAAAAAGTATCAGGATAAGGTGAAGTTAGGTTGTTGTGGCTTACAAAGGCACACTTAGGCCAACACAAGGCCCATTGTGATATGACACGGGAGGACCCCGTTTAAACTAACCGTTGAACTTCTTCGAACTCAGGTCCGACAGGTCATCAAAGAAGGTAGCGCCCAGGTGCTGGTACCTACGTCGGACTATGATATATTTGGGCGAATTTTTTCCATTTTTCCATGTGTGAGTGCAATCAAGGAATTCTTCAAAAAACTTATTACAGAAGTTAGCATGTACTATGCGAACGTAACTGGACTGCGGTCGTACATCGCCAGCCTATATACACCCATGGACAAATTAGAAACAGTTTGATCAGTACTGCTTTGTGCACTCTCCTTCTTTCTCCTTAGTTTCAAATCTAACGGTATGATACCAGCGAAAACCTAGCGACCACGTGCTACTTAAAAACTGCACTTTTAGTAGTAGTTCGTGTCCACACAAACATCCTGTGGTGATATCATTTCGCGTGGATGCTATTTTACGTGGACAACTAATTAGAAACAGTATTCATTTTTCCATCTTATTAGACAAGAATTTATTTCTCTAAATAATTGGTATTGGTATATATTTAAGTTACATTAAATATTCATGTTAAGACACTATTTTTGTCAATACATTGTTTATAAGCATGGGCAAAAAAAAATTGTAACGCTTCCACGCACGTGGAAGTAGTGCGTCTTTGGTAAGCAAAAATGTCTTATTGCCAAATTGCAAACCAATTGATATGCTCTTTAAAACTTGTTTATGGAGCAGTAAGACATTTCCAAGGACACGGAACAATAGAAAATGTTCTAAGATCCCGGAACAATAGAAAATGTTCTAAGATGTCTGAGCTTACAGATCGACAAATCATCAGAGAAACGAAAAAGGACAATAGAAAGAATTCTACTGACATCTACTGCAACATTTTCGGTGATAACGTAACGGCAGTTTCAGCGAGAACCGTTAGAATGTGTTTGGCTGAGGCTGGGTTACACGGCAGAGTTTCACGGAAGAATCCATTAGTGTTTGCAAGCAACCGAAAAAAAAGGATTGAATTTTGACAAGCCTCATTTGGCCTGGACAACAAACCAATGAAAATATGTTTTAGGGAGCGACGAAATAAAATTTAATAGAACGGGTCCAGACGGTAGAAGGTCTGTTCGTAGATATAAAGCCGCTGCATTTGATTCGAGGTATACTACTCTTGTTGTAAAGTATGGCGGATGATCGATCATCGTGTGGGGCTGCTTCTCCTGGTATGGAATTAGTCCCATTCATAGCATAGAAGGCACCCTGATGAAGGACAAGTACGTCGACATACTTGAAAACGTAATGTTGTCATGTGCTGAGGGAAATTTGCCTATGATCTAGACAATCCAACAGGACAACGATCCTAAGCACACAGTAAAGCACACCAACAACTCTTTTCAAGACAACTTTATTAGTGTGCTGGAATGGCCTGCATCAAATGCGCACCTCAATCCTATTGAATATCTGTGGAACGACGTACAGAAATCAGTTTCTTCAAAAAACTTCAACAATTTTGACGAACTTTTTACTGCAATTAAATTAGCATGGGAAAATATACCTGTGAAGAGATGTAACCGACTAATACTTTCAATAAAGAAAAGGTGCGAAGAAATAATATTACAAACAGGTTTTCCTACAAAATATTGGAAACAAAAAACAATTTTTATTCCATCTAAAACGAGTGTTTCTAATTAGTTGTCCGGCGAAATTTATGTATTGGAAATATTATGGCATTGTATTCAAAATGTTTAAAAAACAATTGAAATTTAACTATAAGTTTTAATACATTGTGAGTCAGAGAATGTTAATTTAGCTCCTTTTTGTACATATGAAACAAGAACATTGAGAATTTCCAACTCAACCATTACTTCTCATGATGTGGTCTGTCTGATTGAACCTTGGCTGTGCGGCTCTATTACTGATGCTGAATTGTTTCGTCCGGAATTTATGGTCTTCAGACGCGATCGCCATAATTCCTCTAAATGCTCCTGTGGGAGATGGTGTTTTTTGCGCGGTTCAGCGCAGCATCCCATGCACACTGCTGAAGTTTGCCAATCCTGAGGGTCTGGAGTTGTTGGGCGTTAGCTTGAAACTACCTGACAAAAATATACTTGTTTTGACAGCGTATACAGGGTGTCCAAAACCACCCCCCCCCCCCCTCCCTCCCAAGGCGATTGCTCCATTTAAGTAAAGTGGGTAAGCTCTATCGATTGGCGCTATTTTTTTTTTATTTCCGTTCTCGACCGGAAGTGCGTTATTTAGTATCTTTTTTTAAATTGAATGGGTATATTTTGACTGACCTGGAATACGGATTCCACGATGAAAAATACACAACTTCCATTCGAAACATTTTTAAAAAAAATAACGTTTGCGCCTTCTAAATGATCTTTGAAATTGTTCAAACCGGAAGTAGACCTTTAACGCCGGAATTACAATATTTTACAGCGAATTCACATTCTACGTCATAATTTGTGCATGCTGAGTTTAACTGGGGACTTTCTCGACTCCTCCTCCTACCGGAAATGGGGTTCCACGCCAGAAGTAGACTTTTAACTCTTCCGTAACTGACACACTTTTGACCTCCCTGCGAGTCTGACGAGCTATTACTTTTTGGTGATTTCAATATGCCATCCGTGACTTGGGGAAAATCTGATGACAACGGGGCTTTTACCCACATTCGTATTTACCCCGCAGCACTATTCTATTTTTGTTGACCATCTTTATGCATCCGGATTGACGCAGTTCCAGTGTGGCCAATGACTTCAACAGATTTTTGGACTCGACTTTCAGTACAGACCCTGACTCCACTTTGGTTAGACGTTCGCTGGTTCCTCTATTGCCCGTAACGACTTATCACCCAGCTCTTCAAGTTGTGTTGTTCACCGATCCAGTGGCGACTGTTTCTTGTGTTCCTTATATTTGTAGTTTTAATTTTAAGAAGGCTGACAATTTTAGGCTAAATAATTCGTTAGCTAATTGCAATTGGAGGATTGTCTCTGTGAAATCGATGCAGCAGTTGATGGTTTTTATAAGAATTTATTTACATGTATTGCTCCCATGGCTTGGGGTAGTAATTCCGTTTCCGACCCGTCTTGGTTAAAGGGGTCTCTTAAACATTTAAAGAAACTTAAAACTAAAGCTTGGAAGCGATTCTGTTCCTCAGGAAGTGATGCTAATTTTTCGATTTATTCTGAGTTGCGTAACGAATACATATTACACCTTGGGATTGCTTACATTGACTACCTCTTCAATATGAAGTCATTCATATCTAGTGAGCCAAATCAGTTTTGGAGGTTTGTTAATTCTTAAAGAGGAACGGAAGCTACCCGTCCTTGTTGAGGTTGGGGGATCTTGAGACTGGTGATCCGGCTGCGATCTCGAATCTTTATGCTGAATTTTTTAAAATGGCTTTCCTTGACAATACCTGTGATATTTGTTTTAAGGATTTTACCTCTTTGAGGAACTTTCCAGCAACATCGCTGGAAATGAAAGAACTTTTTATTGATGACGAAACAATCACAGAGCATATATAAAGCCTGGCTGATAATTTTTCATGTGGTCCTGATGGCATCCCTGTATCGCTCTTGAAAAACTGTTGTACTTCCACTGTACAAGTTGTGCTAATTGTTTAATTCATCAACTTCGTCTGGTATTTTTCCGAGATCTTGAAAATCCTCTTTCATTATTCCATTACATAAAAAAAGTAACAAAACCGAAATTTCTAATTATAGACCTGTTGCTAAACTATCCTCGATCGTTAAGATTTTTGAGGCTTTAATATAGTTGGACTGTTTATTTACTGAATTTAGTAAAAATTTTGACCGGATAAATTATGAAATATTAATATACAAGTTAACCGCTCTCGGATTTCCATTGGTGTTCATTAACTGGATTCGCTCATATCTATTTGGTCGTACTCAGCGTGTTTCATTTTGTGGGTTTTTTTTCCTGATGTAATACACAATACCTCTGGTGTACCTCAAGGGAGTCATCTTGGTCCTCTTTTATTTATAATTTATATCAAACACTCGGGAATTTTATGTTACGCTGACGATACTATGATTTTCGGTGTTGTATCTTCTGTACGTGATTGTGAATTTTTAAACTCTGTAATAGACTCCTCCTATAAATGCTGTTCTATTGTTTTCCCCTTAATATTGACAAGTGTACGACTTTGTACACGATAAATTCCTGTGTACTAACCAAACTTGAAAAAACAAAAGACTTGGATGTGTAGATAAACTGTGGTTTTACTTTTGACGATCATATTAATGAAATAGTCAATAAGCCGAACTCTACTTTAGGTTTAGTTAAGCGATGGTGTAGGGAGTTTGAAGATCCTTACAATACGCGACTCTTATGTTATACATTCGTGAGGCCCATTTTTGAGTAAGCTTGCTATGTTTGGTCACCGTTTTACATTACTAATATTAATCGCCTGGAAGGCGTTCAACGTAGCACAGTGGGGAAAAAGTGAGGTTTTTCATTCAAACGCACTTTCTGAAGTCAATTTATATCGAATCAAGCCTTTTTTTTTTTTAAATATTCGTCAGAAAATTTCCTATCGATTCCTCTGGCTCGATTTTCAAGTTAAAAGCTTATTTTTTAGTTATATCGCATATAACCTCAAAAAAAGGACCCCGCAAATTTCTTATGGAAAATGGGTTTCACTGAATTTTCTTCAAACTTAGCATAGTGATAGTTTTCAACGTGCTGATCAAAAGTCTCAATGGGCACGAAGTCATCCTATGATTAGTTGCGGAGATATAGAGGGGTGAAGCGTGAGACATTTGCTGTACACCCAAGTAATAAAAAAATTTCGCGATTTTTTTACACGAAAACGATCAACTTTACAAGAAAATTCTATATAACAGAAAATACTTTAAATGAGCCAAAGAACACGCGTGATTTTTTTCAGAATTTTTTCGACTATTTTTGGTTTTTTGGATTTGGCCAATTTTTGAAAAATCCAAAAATAGTCGAAAAAATTCTGAAAAAAATCACGCGTGTTCTTTGGCTCATTTAAAGTATTTTCTGTTATATAGAATTTTCTTGTAAAGTTGATCGTTTTCGTGTAAAAAAATCGCGAAATTTTTTTATTACTTGGGTGTACAGCAAATGTCTCACGCTTCACCCCTCTATATCTCCGCAACTAATCATAGGATGACTTCGTGCCCATTGAGACTTTTGATCAGCACGTTGAAAACTATCACTATGCTAAGTTTGAAGAAAATTCAGTGAAACCCATTTTCCATAAGAAATTTGCGGGGTCCTTTTTTTGAGGTTATATGCGATATAACTAAAAAATAAGCTTTTAACTTGAAAATCGAGCCAGAGGAATCGATAGGAAATTTTCTGACGAATATTTTAAAAAAAAAAAGGCTTGATTCGATATAAATTGACTTCAGAAAGTGCGTTTGAATGAAAAACCTCACTTTTTCCCCACTGTGCGTAGGCGCAATGCCTCCAAAACTGTCTTTGCCATGGATTATTTACAGGGTTGTATTGATTCTTCTTCGTTGCTCCCGTTATTTAATATATACATTCCTTCTCACTCCCTGAGAAACAGTGAATTCTTCAGCGTTCCTTATCATCGCACTAACTACGGTTTCAATCCGCCAATTGCGTCTAGGTCTCGTGTTTTCAATAATAATTATGATTTTATCGATTTTAGTTTATCGAAGAAAACTTTTAGGATGTATATTATGTAGTTGTCTAGTTCTGCATTGTATTTTTTATTCATTTCTTATCAATATATAAGTATGTATTTTTAGTAATCAGCCATTTCATGAAATTGAATAAATAAAGTGTCTCTCGCGAGTGGTACCATCCGGGTTTTGGATTTAATTCTGCCAATAGCATGTCGTCAGAGCTGTAAAAAATGGCATTACCAGTACCATGCATTACCATTACAGGTAATGCAATTTAAAGATGATTACCAGTACCATTACTAGTAATGGTGACTCAAAAAATCGAATTACCATTACAGTTACTGGTACTGGTACTTCACCATTACTGTAATCACATGAGCATTACTTAGCATTACTCGCCATTACTAGCATTACTTACTCACATGAGCATTATTTAGCATTACTTACCATTACCAGCATTACTTACTGCTCAGTATAGCAGTAGTACGCAGCCTTACTCAAAATTATCACAATAAACATGTTTGAATGAATATTAAAATATATATTTATTCATATAAAATCGAAGATTTTATTACCAAAATGTAAATTAACTTTCAAATTGGCATTTCTTATTATGAGTAATGCTGAGTACTGCTGTATAAGTCTGAGTAATGCAAAGTACTGCCATGTAATGCTACGTAATTCCGAGTAATGCTGGTAATGCCAAGTAATGCTAAGTAATGCTAAGTAATGCTCATGTGATTACAGTAATGGTGAAGTACCAGTACCAGTAACTGTAATGGTAATTCGATTTTCTTGCATTACCATTACTAGTAATGGTACTGGTAATAATCTTTAAATTGCATTACTTGTAATGGTAATGCCTACGTTAATGCATTCCAAAGTAATGCAATATTTTACAGCTCTGCATGTCGTCATCTAATTTGACTGGTCGACTTGAACGTGCTCGATCCTCTAATCTTGTATCGCTGGATTGAAAGCGACGAAACCATCGACTCAGTTGACTGTTCCCCCTCCAAGTGCATTGTTCATATTCGCACTTGCCTGCCTCGTACTGGACCCACGTTTGAACTACAGCTCGCTAGTGCGTCTAATATTGCTATCGTGGGCAATCGGCTAGTTACCGCCCTTGTTGCTTAATATACTATAATACTTTTGTTAAAAAATTTGCTCCAAAAAATTACTTTTCCCCATTAGTAATTCACAGGAGTCCCGAAGAGACCCAAATTCTATCTGAAAATCCTGTAAAAAAAACAAAAACCAAAATAATAATAATTTACATTTAGGTCCTCACCAGAACTTTTTGTATCCCTGACCATCAAACTAAAATTGCAATTTCAAATTCACAGAATTATTTCTCTAAATAATGGAAAAATTTTCAATTTAGGATTAATTGGCGCAGGGAGGAAAACATGAGCATACATTTCTAAATTTATTATAAATTAGTTGCGTAGCTAGGCAACAAAGTTGTTTTATTTATTTGTTTTATTCGTTCACTTTTTTCTCTCTTATAAATGTCTTTCCATCATGTTTCAGGATTTTACAGTCTACAAAATAAGAGAAAATTAATTAGCCTCCGATATATTTCTATTATTTCCGTTTTTCTTTGTTTGTCACAATTCAAAAAAGGAAAATGCACTTAATTTAAAAATATAATATTTTTTAATATTCTAAGGATTTCAACATTTACAATTCAAAAAGGCCAAAAATACAATCAGCGAGGGTCTAAATAAAAAATAAAATAAAATATTAAAGATTTTAAAACTCTCCGGGTAGTCATGTAATTTATACAATTGCTATAAATAAGTGATAATCTCGCGGGCCTGTTTTTTGTTAATATTATTTATTTATTTACTTTTTGTTTTCGTTGCTGCGCTAGCTGTAGGTTTCACTGTTATATATTTAACATCCGGAGCCAAAAATAAAATTTAAACAGAGAAAGATTTTTTGCCCGTTAATAATTTGAATCTGTCTATTTTTTTTTATTCATTTACATGTATTTCTCCTTACTCGTTGAAAATCAAAAGTAAAACGGAGAAAACACGAAAAAATCTTCTTTCTTTACCCTTTTCTTGTTTTATTTAACTTATTTCTTTTGTAATAAATCCTCTGTGTTTTGTTGTTGTTGTTTTTATTTATTATTTATTTAGTTTTAGTTATCCATCGCATACCGCTGGGTCCACTCACGGGCATTTCTGATCGCTTCAGCCTCGTTAACTTTCCATAGTTCGGCGACATCGTTGGCGAGGGGGTCGTCTGGATTTGGGGCACTTAGTAAGGCTTGGATTGATAACAATACTGTACGTATCTGCAGTGCTGGACTCCACTTATCCTTCAATATATCTAAACATATCCTACCTAGACGATCAATATTTGGATGATAGATTTTTGTTATGAAACGAACTTTTGGCGCTGACATTGGATAGTCTTCGGGCAAAAATAATTCCAATTTGAATAGGCCCCCTTCGAATGGGGAATCTCTGGGGCCGGTCACAATCACATGAAAGTATCTGGCGTTCGCTTCGTCCGGGACAGCGCTGATTCCAGGCACTGGCTCCTGAAGTAGACGTTGTGTTTCTTTAATTATTCGCCTAGGCAGAGCCGCCATTGTATTTTGTGTGGTTTGTTTTTATTTTTTTAATTTTATTTTCTTTGCTGATCTATTTCTTCCGTTTTAGGAATTTTAATTAGATGTGATACAGATTGTCTCTCACTTCTTTTCGATTGTATCTTTTAAGGTTTCGATTCAAAAGTGTTCCTCCTTTAGCCCAAAAAATGTACTTCTTCCCCTTGTTCTTTAAATTATTCTGCTCCTTTTTAGTTTTTGCATTAAATCTGAAAATATAATAATTTTGTGTTTGTTTTTTTCTCCAATTTCTAAAAATTCCAAATTTTAAATACAAATTAACAAGATATCAGCGGGCTGCAGTAAATAAATTTAAATAATTTTTACTCTCCTTGGACTCCTCGGGCACATACGATTCGTTTTTTTTTTTTTTTTTTTTCATTTAAATCCAGGAAAGTCCTATGACACTGAAAGAATTTTCTAAGTAAAACTTATAAAATTTAAAATTAATATTTAAGTGTTTTCGGAGTCGCTTCTTTTAAATTTGTTGGGCACGAAATTTTGTGAATACTGCACACTGCTTTTATTTAATTTTTATGTTTGCAAATTGGCTTTGAAAAAAAAATCGTTTTGTTTTTTTTTACATAAAAGTGTTCTTTAAGGGGTTATATAGTTAGAATTTCCAAAAAATCGCCTTTTTTATTTCCGTAATATACACATATATTTGAGTACACCCACAGAAAATTTCATGTCAATCTGGTATAAACAATTTAAGGCCTACATTTTTGCCAAAAAAATGTATTTTGCTTAATCCTTCGATCAACTACAAGATATTAACGAAATATTCTCGGTTCTTTCATTTCTGACAATCCAGCCCAGAGATCTCGTGCTCACCGCAAGACGCCTTTTTTTAGAGGTGCTCCCAGAGATCAGCTGTAGCAGCTTTTAAAATAATTATTTTTACAAATTAAAACATTAAAATACACTCAAAAGTTACCATAATATGTGTACAAATTTGTAAATTAACAAATTAAAAAGTCATCTGAAGAAAAATTCTTGAAACATCGATTTTGGCCTCCTGACTGTATATAACCCCTTAACATCATAGAAATACTGTGCTAAAACCGTTTTAAGAAATTCGTACAGGAAAAAAAATTATACCTATATTTGTAACGGTGCCTCTATGCGTTTTATATAGAAAAATTATATAACAAAAACTCTAAACGCGTTTCTCTCGAAACTACATTTGTTATATTGTCCGCATCTGTAACTCGAAAACTACTCAACGGATATTAATAATTCAATATACATTCGATTCGTTATGAAAGATACTAGTAACTAAACCTTTAAAAATATTTTGCTACATGCCCCTATTTTTTTATACAGAGGTAGTTTACCCCCAAAAAAATGTTTTATTTTGATTTTTCAGAAAAATGTTTATAAAATGATAAAAATATTAAAAATAAAATGTCGGATAGGTTTAGTTACTAGTATTTAGTCTTATGAATTGGAATTGTATTCTGTGTTACAGGAAGTCCTAGAGAAATACGGGCGTTTTAAAAGTGACTTTTAGAAGACTCCCTCTGCAGGGAACAAGAGATACTAAAAATGCAAAAAAAAATTATTTTATATTCTCCATCTCTTCTACTATAATATATAAAAGGAAGTAGTTTGATAAATATAATAGTTTTTTCACACACAAAAAATTAAAATACGTATTTTTTTTTAAATAATGAAAAGTTCCCTTAAAATCAAATAAAAAAGTAAATACATGCGGCTCTTAATTTAATTTGAACAGGTTAAATTGAAGCCGAACTAATGACTTTCAGGTGATAATCGTATTGTAGGTCATTGGTTGTACAAGAAATAAAAATAAGAAATGAATAACCAACAAATTATTTCTCGTCTCGCAGAAAGAGAAATTCCTGAGGTGCAAAAAACAAAACATGACCCCCGGTGTGCCGGAAGAGATATAGAAAAAATAAAACAAAATATTTTTCTTTTGTGACATCCATCAGAAAATTTATTTTATTTTATTTTCCCCCATTTCTAAGGGAGGGACACACTTTTACGGTGTTGTGGGGCTCCTGTGGAGTGAGAGTTGATTATGATTAAATCCATTAATTGGATTAGTATAACACTACAAATAAATGGAAAAAAAATCGCTCCCCCTTGAGGATGTAAATTGACATTTTAAAAGAATATAAAAATCTGGGGCACCGCATGGGGTCCATTTTGGGGTCCTACTTCAAAACGGAGACAGGACAAGAATTCTGACACTTCCGAAACGTTTTCGAACACCACCAAACCTATAATAATGCATTATTTTCCGCTTTCCTCCCTTCCGGGTGGGATTTGTTACAATAAAAGAAAAACTGAGATGGAGGAGAGAAATTGATTCGGCTCATTTTTCTCTAATTTTCTAAGCAAATTACACCGAAAATTCGATGAGCATCCGGCAAAAAAATCACTTCTCAATTGTCCAAAACAGAAAAAGCACCCATTAATCACCGATTTGGACACTTTTTTACCAAAAAACTTATGTAAATCGAAAATCGGCGAATTTCTTTCAGCCGCGCTGCTACACATTTTTTTTTTTCTTCCTTCTCACGGCTCCTTGGATAAAAGTGTAATTATTATTTTTTGTTTGCGACAGCCCCGAGGAGTAATTGTGGATTTTATTAATTTTCTCTAGATTATTTTCGATTTAATGCAGCCTGCCGTAAATATCTTGGACCAATTACGCGTAAGAAAATCAAACTTTTTCTTCAATTTTACCGTCTGTCCCGTTGACGTCGACTGGAAAGAAGCCATCGGCACACACAACTGAAATTGACATGTCACACGGATGGCATTGCCAGACCAATAACAATTTTAACTCTTTTTCGTATGTCACATGGCAGCACTAGCTGTGAGGCAATACGAATCTATGTGTGATGTCACTGACGAATTAAAATGGACCATTTGATTTATTTCAAACGTTTGGCACTTTTTAAAGAACTTACCTGAAAAAAAAGTTCCGTTATAAGTGACTCTTTTGGATATAGCTCTGTCTATTTCTAGAAATTTGACTGTTTATAACACAAATCCCAAACAATTTATCGGTGGAAAGTTACTTGAATTGGAAAGTTTTCTTTCAAAAATATCCAAATAAGCGGAGAAATACTAATTCTTAAATTTGATAATTTCCGGCAACTAACTTAAATTAGTAATTATAAATGGAAAAAGTTTTTTTATATATCGTAATTTTGAACCTTAATCCTTATTGTCCCAATTTGTCAGTTTTTTTCCGTCAGCTTTAAACACGGACAACTTTGTTATTTATTTTTAAAAAGTCCTGAAAATTCATATCCGGCTCTTTCAGAATATCACCTGGAAATTAAAAAAAAAAACACCCGTTCCTATTGTATTTTTGAATTTAAAAAAAGATACCGATTTCTGAGGGTCGATTCTATAAAAAATTAATATTTTCGATATGAAAGAAGTTTTGGAAAAAAAAAACTAAAACCACAAAAACTCGAGCTCAAAATGTCGAATTTATAAAGTTTACGCTAACTCGCTATCTCTCTATATTAATTGTTAGATATGGCAGAAAGACCCTTCCTCCATGGTGGAATGAAGACTTGTCTGATTTCAGGATGATGACCAGAGAAGTCTTCAACATCTACTTATTACCTTATAAGGATTGTCTTAAGATTTATAAGAAGATCATTAAAAATGCCAGGCAAGAGGTTTGGAGTTTACAATTAATAATTAATAAATACTTTACAATTAATCTTGGAAGCAGAATTTATACAAACTAAAATATTTAATTTAATTTCAAATAATAATCCTATGAGATGATACATTTTTGGTCATCGTCTTCCTCGCAAAGGCATTCCTTACACATTTTTATGTTGCCTCCTCTTTACAGTCAGCTGAAAGTCATAAGAAATTATTACTTGAATTATCTTTTCAAAGTAATGTTTTTTATTTTAGTTTGTACAAAAGTCTTACCATTCATAACTTCTTCGTGATGGTTAATTCGCCTTTTTTTTCTAGTAGAAGGTCCGGGTGAACTGGGATCGCTAAGTGGTTCGTCATTAGTTTCGTCGTTTGTAAATTCTTCTTCATCTGGTTCTGCGACAAACTGCAGGAATCCCTTTAGAGCTTCTTCTTCAGGGTGTAAAATAGCAGACAGCTCCAATATTTCCGTTTCAGAGTACGAAGAGCAACAACCCAATGTTGACAGAACTTGGATGAGATTTTTGGAACCAAACCTGGAATGAAGGTATGCAGACAATCCAATTTGCAAACAAGACGCGAATGTCCGAGGCCTGCATGCAGCTATTATCCAATGTGCAATAGCGGTACACTGCTTCGCATAGACGTCAGTAGAATTATTTTTGTTCGTCAAGATGATTTTGTTTAATATGCGATTCAAAGTGTCTGGAACGTCCTTTTCTGCAGAATCCAAAAACTTGTCTGGACTAGGGTAGTAAGTTGTATCATACTGTGCGGTCTGGATGTCCTCAAGTATTATCGCTCCTGCTTGGTCAACTATACGGGCACGCTCGCGTTTTGTATCTGGTAGTTTATTATGATACCACGAATCCAGCAGCTCTTGATGATTTCGAATCCAAATGATTGTATGATGGCCAGTCTTACTCTGTATAACAACGTTCTTTGTTCCAAAATACTCCTTCAACTTATCCTTGATAGTCGGATCACTTGGCGGATCATCAACAACTTTTCTGAGTTCTGTCATCGTGAATTGACACTGATCTTTATTTTCCTCTATGTATTCTATGATGAGCGCCATTTTAGAAGCTACAGCATCCGACTTTGGTCGACCAATGTTGCCCCTGCTGCGTCCCCTCGAAATTGTACCAAATCGTTTATAGCAGGGTCGGTGATATTGAGCCTTGCAAGCCACTAGATCAACGCCGTCGATCCGATTCAGAACCTACAAAACGTGCATTTTCATTGTAGGCTTTTGAAAGAGATGAAAATATGCATGCTTAAAGATCCTTGTTCTTCCACCGAAGCAAATATAAACATGCATTCTCTATTTTAAATGATTAAAAACTGGTTTCTATCATTATTATTTATTTTTATTGTTATAAAAAAATCAGCAAACTTTGAATTGTAATCAATTTTTCATGTAAGTATAAAAAGTAAGTAGTTTTTTTAATTGAAGATAATCGGTATCAATTTTAGTTTACAAAAATTAATTCCTTATGAAAAAATGAGTTATCATTTGATATAAACTATTTTCAAAACTAAAGTGATTTTTTTCAAACAAATTATATTGCAAAAAAGTTGTTATCTACGTGTCACTTCAATTGAATACAATTTTCGTGAAGTTCTGCTTAAAATAATTAGTTAATTAGAAGACTGAAATTGTAGTTTTTAACTTTGATATGTTAACAATTTTCTTATTTCGAATTTGAATTTTTTATTTCATTTATTATTTTTTATTTTAAATAAATTTGCAATTGTAAATTTTAACAAGAGGAGCAAAAACAAGCACTGTGAAAACAAACAGTTTAAAAAATGACAAATGATAAAAAGTAGTGTAAAATTAAACATGTGTAACTTTAAACATAGCGTAAATTACAGACAAACAATGTGACGATCAATGTAAAATTTTAAATTTGTTAGAAAAGTCAAAATTGTTTAGAAAATTATTTAAAAATTTTGTTTACAAAAAAATTCACAATTCACATGCATTTCTCGTAGAAAATTCGAAATAAGATTTTCATCCGAAAGAATCTCAACTACGATGTTTTTCGACTGAGATCCCTTTTTATACCTGGAAAATTGTGACCTGACCTTTCTTCAGACCGACCCTTCGAAGTAAGATACTCACAGAAGTTTAACTAAGATAATTTTCTACTCAGTCATCGAAATAAAAACGTTTAATAAATTTTGAAAAAAATTTATAAATAAAAAAACGATTCTAAATGCATGGAAACAGTTAATTTATTACAAACATAAATGTCTAATTTTTAACGTTCATATATTTTTTACTCAATTTAACTATTTCTTTGAATATTTGTTTTAAATAAACAGTTTGTTTTTAATTTGTCTGGTTTTTACCGGAAGCCACAGACATAACAATACAACGACAGATTTCAAACTTGAACAAGTGTAACCGAGGGACGCCTCGTGTTCGCACTGCCTAACTTTCTAAACATGCTTCATCAAAACGTTTCAAAACGTATACCTTCGTACTCCATTCGCTGGGATATTTTCTAGCAACCTGCTCGATGCTCGCTTTTGTATGTTCACTGATTACCGTCGATACCACAATCCGCTTTTCTACTGGTTTTTTCTTCTCACTTTGTTTGAAGGCCTCTGTTATTTCCTCGTCACAAAAAATACAGTGATCTTCAAAACTAAAATCAACCCTTGCAACCTGCGGAACCGCATCGACTGGAACGTTGATTGGTGCTGGATTCGCCCTCACCCTGGTAGTACCTCTTTCTGCGGCACTGACGTTCTTCTCGTTCGTATAACTTTTCCAACATTTTTTATGAACTGTCAGACTCTCCAGACCCGCAAACAAAGCATCTTTGCCATCTTTCCTCCTTACGCAGCACTTCCTGATTGTTTCCAATCCTAGTTTTCCCACTGTGTTAACTGGGCAAAGAGTATCTATAACAAGAGGGGACACTCGAGCGGTTATTTTTTAAAATTTTTCGACCTTGGTACCGTTACAGGAATGAAATGGGAATTTATGCTAGAAATAGTTAGTAATAAAGAAAGCATAAGTGAGAGAAAGACAAAAATTTGGGGCGAAAAGTGGAACACTCCTGCAGGGTGCACCTCACAAAAATCTTTTATCACAAAACTTATCTATGAGCACATTATACGCTGCCTTTTCCACAGCCACACACCAAACACATTATATTATGCTTACCCATCATTTATCTAAAGCATATTTTATTTTATTTAATTAATTGCTTCTAAGAAAGCACTTTTTTACTCAAAAACTTTTAAGCTTCTTCACATTTCCAAACAAATCAAGCCCACCCGGTACTTTTCGTAAGCGAGCAGCACACAAAAGAAATTCGGCTCGGGGACGCCTTTAAAAACGCACAATGAACAAATGTAAACAATCTCGTCCGTATTCATGCTCGGTGTGTGCTGCCTGCCTCTTCTCCCTTCTCCGATTCGGCATTTCCCTATAACTTAACATTGCGAGGAGAGGTAAACTTGAGCGGCCTAGTACTGGTGCCCGGCTCGGGGACGCCTTTAAAAAAGCGTTCATAAAAAAAGCTTCAGTTTATAGCTTACGCTGTAAAAGCTATCTGTGAGAACTTTTTGGTAACTATTTCTCTCTCTACATTTCTTATAGGTATTTACAGAGGTAGTAGCCCTGAGCTGCTTTATCTAATGGGAAATTTTGCTGGGTGTGTTTGCGAGAGCTTGCATATGAGTTGGGACTTTGAGAGCGTATTGAGAGTGTCCCTTCTTGTTAAATTCGATATTCTTTGAACTGGGTACTCGGACAACAAAACGTCACAGAAAACACACACTTCCACGCCTGCCATTTTTCCAGCGACTAACGATGACCGCTGTATTTCCCTTTGATGACGCGAGAAAGCCTGTAGGATTCGGCTAGAATCGGATGCTGCGAGTGGGGGACCGGTCTATGATGCCCTTTGACAGCCCTATTTATTCGGCTAACATCGGTAGGCTGTCAAAAGTTGGGACACGTTCCCGTAGGACGCGAGTTAGATTGCTTGTTTGTGGTGGCCTTTGGGACAGGGATTTCTTTCAATTACACAAACATCCAATCAATGTTCACAATTTAGTTAATTCCTTTTATTTCACAAACTTAAATCAATGTTGACAATTTAGGTAATTCTTTTTATTTCACAAATTTAAATCAATGTTAACAATTTAGGTAATTCTTTTTATTTCACAAATTTAATCAAAGTTAACAATTTAGGTAAATCTTTTTATTTAACAAATTTAAATAAATGTTCACTAAGAGAAGGTAACCGAGAGACTGCTTCTTTCTGTTTTTCACGTTCTAGACTTCATTTGATATTTTACTAGCGTAATCATTGTCTGGTGAGAAACTTTAATGTGAACGGAAACGGTTTTAGCTAAGTCGGGTGATTTAAGATTTGCCCAGACTGTGAGAAAGCTTACCATGCCGTCGGTTTCGGCTTGGTTTGAATTTCATTTGACTTAAGCGGTTTGTCGCCGGAATTTGGGTGTTGCATATCAATATATGTAACTCGCGCGGTACCTAAGTACCGTTAGAAAAGACGAAAAGGTGAAAATGCATTCCTAACATTCCATTCCAAATCGTATTCGAACATTCAGTCGAAAGAGTCTGGAATGTGAAAATGCATTTTTTTCTAAAGAATAAAATGTCTTTATTTGTTGTTCTTAATGATTAAAATTGTTTATTGCTATTTCTTTAATTTTTCTGTTAAGATTTTTTGTTAATTATAAAATGTGAAATCGCATGCCTTTTCCAACGAATATAATGATGAATTTCTGAATTGTTATTAATTGTTGTAATTGTTTATTTACTTTTTTAAGTTGCAATTTTAAAACAATCATTAGCATACATGCTCAATTGTTTAATTGGTAAAAAGTTTCAAATAGATTTGTCCTTTTGAAAAAGATTTATTAACTAAAATCAACGATTTTTTATTATCTGTTAATTAACAAATAAAAAAAATGACGAAAAAGTATTAAATTTTATTAATTTTAATGTTCAGGACAATTTTCCAAGTTGTCTAACACTTTGCATCAATTTCTTTCTTTTTTTTACATTTATGATCCTGAAATTCTAATTTGTTTAAACAAAAGGGTGACAAAAAAGGTGGAAACTATAATATCTTACTGATTCTGTTATAAACAACTTTGTATTAACTTTTCCACCCATCCAGAATATTTTTACCAGTGTATTTGGAAGAAACGTTCGTATTTTTTAATAAACCATTTTGCAATAAACCAAACCGGTGGAAACTTTAATACAAGATGAATAATCATTTATTATATCACCCTCTAACGTTTCCACCCAGGCTGCCTTTTTTATTCAAAGTTATAAACAAAAAACCTTTCTCACCCTTTTTCACCCCTTCGCAAACACCCCTGAGGGTGGAAAAAAATTAGAGCTTCATTTCTCACCATCCCCAGCAATATATCCAAAAATGAACACTCCATCACAATCTTCGGCTTCAGAGGTTTAATTGACTGGCCTATATGCGCTAGCTGCCTTTTTAGATATAGAAGGTGCTTTCAATAATGTCCGCACTGAGGCAATCCACGAAACCAAAGAGTATCTATAACAAGAGGGGACACTCGAGCGGTTATTTTTTAAAATTTTTCGACCTTGGTACCGTTACAGCACTGACATGAAAGAACTGGACTGCTAACCGTCGTCTGCAAAATGAGACCATTTTTAGCACAGGCTCAATCCTCATGGAGCAAATTATGCTATTAAAAATGCCCTAAAATACCGTACAATTATGTTTAAACTGACGCAAATTAAAAATAATTGAGCTTTCACGAACCGATTTCTTTCATATCACGCTCAATTTTAAGTTTTTTCATAAAAATGTTCCTCGCGGTAATCAGCTGGGGACTTAAGAATAACAGAGATAGATATATAATGCCTTTGTCTAACCTTCATATTTCTCATATACCGGGTGAGTCATTTAACTTGAGACAACCTAATAACTTTTTAGGATCACATAATATTGAAAAAAGTTTAATATGAAAGTTCCCATTGGTCAAGGTCAAATTTCAAGGTCATTTCACGGTAATTTATCTTCATGTACAATAGCGAGAAGCGATAAACGTTTTTTGAAATACATTTTAAACAAAAGTTTTTGATGTGGAGAAAGGTATCTGACCACGACCTTGAAAATTACCTTGACCTTCAAAGTTATTTGAAGGTTAAACTCAAAAATTCAATTGGTAACCCCTATTTTTGACGCCAGAACGAAAAAAGCTTTCGACTGAACATGCGATAAAGTATTTAACTACATTTTGCATTACCCAGGAACAACGACGTGGACGTAGTAGTTTTCTGTTCCCTTTGGGGTGCTTGATTTAGGTGAGTCCCCTCGCCTCTCACCGGGAACAGAAAACTACTACGTCCACGTCGTTGTTCCTGGGTAATGCAAAATGTAGTTAAATACTTTATCGCACCTTTGGGGTGCTTGATTTAGGTGAGTCCCCTCGCCTCTCACCGGGAGGACCTATTAACTAAATATTTTCCCTTTACAAAATGCATTTTAACTAAATATTTTCCTTTTACAAAATATGCGGTAAGACTGCAGAATCCGGATCACACACGAAGTTGGCCGCACTTCAAGATTGTCAAAAGTGGACCAAACTTAGAAAAAGAAACAAACAGGAACATCACGAATTTTTAAAAAAAGTTCGTTACAATGGATGATTTTTGTGAAATAGTAAATAAATTGCAAAAAATTCTGAAAATATCAGACATTTCGTGAGAAATAGTAAAAAAAAAGTAAACTTGTGCAAAAAATTGCCTAAAAACGTTGTCGTAAAAGGAAAATATTTAGTTAATATGCATATTTTGTAAAAGGAAAATATTTAGTTAAAATGCATTTTGTAAAAGGAAAATATTTAGTTAATACACATTTTGTAAAAGGAAAATATTTAGTTAATATGCATATTTTGTTAAAGGAAAATATTTAGTTAAAATGCATTTTGTAAAAGGAAAATATTTAGTTAATATGCATATTTTGTAAAAGGAAAATATTTAGTTAAAATGCATTTTGTAAAGGGAAAATATTTAGTTAATAGGTCCTCCCGGTGAGAGGCGAGGGGACTCACCTAAATCAAGCACCCCAAAGGTGCGATAAAGTATTTAACTACATTTTGCATTACCCAGGAACAACGACGTGGACGTAGTAGTTTTCTGTTCCCGGTGAGAGGCGAGGGGACTCACCTAAATCAAGCACCCCAAAGGGAACAGAAAACTACTACGTCCACGTCGTTGTTCCTGGGTAATGCAAAATGTAGTTAAATACATTATCGCATGTTCAGTCGAAAGCTTTTTTCGTTCTGGCGTCAAAAATAGGGGTTACCAATTGAATTTTTGAGTTTAACCTTCAAATAACTTTGAAGGTCAAGGTAATTTTCAAGGTCGTGGTCAGATACCTTTCTCCACATCAAAAACTTTTGTTTAAAATGTATTTCAAAAAACGTTTATCGCTTCTCGCTATTGTACATGAAGATAAATTACCGTGAAATGACCTTGAAATTTGACCTTGACCAATGGGTCAAGGTCATATCTGAACGTGAAATTTTCCGCTCTTTTCAATTCCGGGGTCAATAGGGGGTCATCCCATTTGAAATTTTAAAGTTGACCTTCATATGACCTTGAATTTCAAGGTCAAGGCCATTTTTAAGATCATCACCAAACGCCATTTTTGATACCCTACAACTTTCATATTAAACTTTTTTCAATATTATGTGATCCTAAAAAGTTATTAGGTTGTCTCAAGTTAAATGACTCACCCGGTATATCAATTTCAAATTTTGCATGGTGATAATAATTATTTCAAATATTACAAAAATTTTTTTTTCTATTTTTATAATTTCTTTCCTTGTTTATAGAGGGCGCCGAAGTTGGTAGCTCAAAAAATGACTCGTCCCATGGCGGACAACTCATCTCACAAACGAAGAGTCTGAAACAAATAAACCAAACGGCATTTTATTAAGAAATGTCCCTTACGTAGGAAAAAACCAGAATATGTCAAAAAATGATTAAAAAAACAAAATGGCGGACGTTTGAAAATTTTTTTCAAAAAATCGCTTATTTTTTCACTTGTTTTCACTTGCTACATTTTTTTGGATTGAATTTTGACTAATATTGTGGTTTTTTCCTGTGCAGAATATTCAAATAAAGAAGCACTCTAAATTTGAGCCCAATCGGTTGGGCCAATTCGGAGTTAGTGTGTCCGCCATTTTATAAAAGGTCATTTTGAGAAAATCACATTTAAAGTTTTTTTTTTACTTATAAATATACAGGGTGTTCAGAGGTGGGAGGTCAATACTGCAGGGGGTGAAAGGTCAGACCGAGACAAGCAAAAAATCTCGCACCGTTTGGCAGTTACACGGTGATTCGTATATCAGGATTTTGCCTTATATGGGAACCGCTCTTGTATTTTTATCTTTTTTTCTACGCATCGCCGCGGCCCAAAACTTTTTCAAAAAATCACTATTTGGAAGCCCTTTCCAAAAAAGTTTACACCACCCCCCTATCCCCAACCCCTTGGCCACAATCCCCCCTGGAACTTGAAAAAATTAACTTTTATTTCACGATTTTTCAACTTTCGCCCCACTTTTCTCTGAAATTCATGTTATTAACATACCTACTTTTTATTTTTTTTAAGTTGCCTATCTAATTACCTTGCCAAAAAGGTGCAACATGCCCAGGTAGGAAAAGGATACGAAAATTTATTTACAAAAATCCTTTTACAGAATATCATGATAATTCGAATTTTTAGGAAATTATACTTAAGTTTACTAAAAAATACATTTTGTTCGCTTAAAAACTAATTACAATTAAAACGTTTGTCCTTTAAAAGCTGTTCAAAATGTTCTCCGCCAGTTTCGATGCATGCAAGTAGCCTTCGTTTTATTTCACGTTTGAGGTCTATGGTAGCCAGTCTCTCCCGTATTTTCGTGGCTGCAGTCACAATCCTGGTAACTAATTCTTCTCTGGTGTTGATTGGTCTTGAGTAAACTTCAGCTTTCATCAGTCCCCATAAGAAAAAGTCCAGTGGAGTAAGGTCCGGTGACCTAGCAGGCCAAGGAATCGGTCCACCTCGTCCAATCCAGCGCTCTGGGTAATGTTCATTCAACCTTGCCCTAACAATGTTCCCAGTATGCGCAGGTGCTCCGTCGAGCTGTAAATAAATTGCGCTTCTGGTGGCCAGGGGGATGTCCTCCAACAGATCCGGAAGGGTATTCTCCAAAAAGTCCGAGTATAGCTGACTATTCAGCACTTGGGGCAAGATGAAGGGTCCTATCAACTGGTTGCCGATGATGCCAGCCCAGACATTGACACTAAATCTTTGCTGGAAGGACCGACACCTGGTCCTATGTGGGTTCACATCTGACCAGGTGTGGAGGTTGTGTAAGTTTGTGATGCCATCCCGGGTGAATTGCGATACATCCGTCCACAGAATTCGGTCTAGAAACCTTCTGTTTTCGATGTCAGACTCGAACAGCCAAGTGCAAATTGCAATCGTCTTTCGGAATCTCCTTCCTGTAGTGCTTGGACCGGGACTTGGTGGTATGGATGTAGTCCCTCTCGGTTCACAACAGTCCAAACTTTCCCTGAAGACAATCCTGACCTTCGTGCGACCTGCCTGATGCTTATTACAGGGCTGTTCCTGACGATGTTGAGGATTTGTTGGTCGGGGTTCGCTGAATCGGCCGATTTTCCTGCTCGCGTTTCTGCTCTGGGGGCGGTTACACTTCCGGTTTCTTTTAACCATCTGAAAGTCCTTGAAAATACCCTTCTGTCGGGTACACGTCGATTCGGGAATCTCCTTTGGTATTCTCGTACGGCCTCACTATCATTTCCGTCTACTAAACCGTACACGTAAATTATATCGGCAGACTCTTCAACACTGCATTCTGCCATTTTATCTTAATTTTTTCTATTAAACACCCGGTTTTATCGCTTGATTCTTCAACTGTGGTCAATGTCCTTTCAAACTTACCCATTTTTATACCATAATTCATAGGAGGTATTAGAAACGGAGCGTCAGGATACTTAAGAGTCAATACTGTATATAATAAAATAATAACGCTATTTAACGAGATTACATTTATTATTTTATTACTGTTTTGCTGAAATAATAAAAATTTACTACCTCTGTTTCCTAAACAAACATTTCCGAACTTGCCGTCATAAAAATTGTTTACTTAACGACTTTTTCCATTATGGTGCAATAAAGTAATTAGGTACCTGTGAGGATGTTTTAACACGTTCCCGCCGGCATGTACCACTAGTGGTACATTGAGGACTGTTCCATTGGACGGCTTGTACCATTGGTGGTACATACACAATTGTCCCATCGGGCGGCATGTACCATTAGCGGTACAAAGAAAGAAATCAATTTAATGTGTGTGACTTTGTTCTGAACGTAATCGCATATTGCTCATTGAGCATTTCTACCGAATATGTATGCTTGAGATACGGTTTTTCGAGCATAGAGCAAGAGAAAGTCATTTGCTTTTTCTCAGAAAAATGGTAGGCAGGCATAATCTGCAGAAACTCTCAATAAGCGATATGCGTTTGCGGTCACAACAGCGCCGCCTGATGAAACAAACTAGGAGTTACAGAGCCGTCAGATGCCGAGAACTATAAATTCGGCCGCCGGCGGGAACGTGTTAATTTCAGGACTTTTGCAACCCTTTTCTACCTGGGCATGTTGCACCTTTTTGGAAAGGTAATTAGATAGGCAACTTAAAAAAAATAAAATGTAGGTATGTTAATAACATGAATTTCGGGGAAAAGTGGGGCGAAAGGTGAAAAATCGTGAAATAAAAGTTAATTTTGTCAACTTCCAGGGGGGATTGTGGCCAAGGGGTTGGGGATAGGGGGGTGGTGTAAACTTTTTTGGAAAGGGCTTCCAAATAGTAATTTTTTGAGATCAGTTTGGGGCCGCTGCGATGCGTAGAAAAAAAGATAAAAATACAAGAGCGGTTCCCATATAAGGCAAAATCCTGATTTACGAATCACCCTGTAACTGCCAAACGGTGCGAGATGCCCCCCCCCCCCCCCCCCCCACCCATACGATTTTTTGCTTGTCTCGGTCTGACCTTTCACCCCCTGCAGTATTGACCTCCCACCTCTGAACACCCTGTATAATAGGCGGACACGCTTAAACTGCTGTAACTTTTATATTTTTGGAAATATCCACATAAAATTTTGAGACGTGATTTCTGAAGGTATATTGAGTTGAAAAATGTAAAAAAAAAAAAATTGAATTTTTCAAAATTATAACCGGTAGTAGTCCCTTAATTCGCTTAATACAAGCTACAAAACTTAAACTAAGCTTAGACTAAAACTAAAACTAAACTACAACTGATGAAGTTAAAAGGTGAGAACGAGGGGGAGGGGGCAATAATTATGGTGGTGGGTCATGCTGGTAAAGGGCATGTCTGAGGGAGGTTTTATCTAAATGGAAATTGAAGGCGGGAGAGTTGTTAGTTTTACGTAACATTTTAGTAATAGGTTCGAAGTGTCCGTGGTTGGTACGGTGACTGTTCAGACGAAAGAGTGGAAAGAATCTTACGTTGTGAGGATTGGTGTTGATGGATATGTTATGCAAAATTTCAGGACAGTCAATGGAACCGGTTAGGACCTGGTGGATAAAGATTATATCGGCGAGGTCACGGCGCATTGCTAAAGGTTGGAGGTCAATCAGTTTCAAACGGTCCTCATAAGGAGGAAGATTAAGGTTATCAACCCAGGGAAGGCCACGTAACGCGAAGCGGAGGAATCTGCGTTGCACTGATTCGATTCTATTGATAATTGTTGGCTGGGAGGGTGACCAAACTTGGCAAGCGTATTCAAGTAGGGGCCTGACAAAGCAGATATAAAGAGCTTTAGTGACATAGGGGTTAGAGAATTCCTTAGACCAGCGTTTAATAAAGCCTAAAGCTGAGTTGGCTTTGCTTATGATTCACTATCACAGATGATGCCCAGATCACGGAGGGAGCTGACTGATGGAATGGGTTCGCCAGAAAGAAAATAGGTCTTAGGAGTGACGGGGAGACGCTTGCGGGAATAAGTGATAGATTGGCACTTGGAGATATTCAGGTCAAGGAAGTTTTTTAGGCACCAGATAGAAAAGTTGTTTAAGTCATCTTGAAGGAATGCCGAATCAGATGCGTTGGAGATTCGTTTGGAGATTTACATATCATCAGCATAAATTAATATATCAGAATGTTTGATTACCAACTCAACGTCATTTGTGGATAATATGAAGATTAATGGACCCAGGTGACTGCCCTGGGGGACGCCAGAGAGGGATGTAAAGGGTTTAGAGACCGCTGAGTCAAATCGAACCATGTATTGCCGATCATCAAGGTAGTATTTGATCCAGGAGATAAAACGAAGATGAAAACCAAGGATACTGAGCTTTAAAACAATGATTTGATAAGAGATTTTGTCGAAAGCTTTACTAAAGTCGGTGGCAATAACGTCAACTTCGTCACCACTTTCCATAGCTTGCAACGTTCGTGACACAAAAACGATCAGATTGGTAGTTGTGGATCTCCCTTTAAGAAAACCGTGTTGTATAGGGGAAAGAAGAGACTTACAGTGGAAAAACATGGCGTCGTAGACAAGGCTTTCGAAAAGTTTGGGAATGCAGGAAAGTTTGGCTATGGGACCGGTAATTTGAAACATCGCCTTTACAACCTTTTTTATGGATTGGGACAATATATGAAACTTTCCAAGAACAGGGAAATACACCTTCAGAAAGAGAAAGCGAGAAGAGGGTAGAAAGAGGTAGTGTCAAGTAGGCAGCGCATTTTTTTAGGATAATGGCAGGAATTCCATCGGGGCCAGGATTGTAATCGTCGGTGAGAGCGTTAATTTTGGCGGCAACAAGAGCAGGATCGATGTCAATGGAAGTGAGGGATGTTTGAGGGCTGTTTTGCATGTAACGAAAATAGGTGAGATCAGGATCGGAAGCTTGATCGCTAAAAGATTGACTAAAGAAATCAGCGAAGAGATTGACGATGGTAGCCGGGTCGGATGAAGAGGAATCACCAAGTTTAAGGGTCGAAGGGTATCCATTAGATTTCTTTTTCAAATTGATAAAATTGTAGAATTGCTTAGGGTCGGAGATGAGTTTAAATTGCATGCGGTCAAGGTATTCATTGTAGAGAGATTCACAACGTTTGGAAAAGAGGGCAGAGATGGCAAGATAAGAAGAGTAGTCTGGGTTGGACCTAGAACTGAGATAGGAATGCCATAGCTTGTTTCTTTTGTTACGTTACTCTGGGTTGCAGGACATAAGAAAATAGGAGGAAATGAAAGGGCTGAATGCCTGGCTAAGCAGGGCGCTACAAGGGTGGAAGCTCAGGTGGAGCGAGTTCATACTCCTCTGGGATCGATTAAAAAGGGAATTCAGGTCCATTTTCTTGCTATTGCCAAAAAAAAACTGGAAAAATCTTCGTACTTACGCCATTTCTAGAATGACATGGCCCTCCTACGACAGGAGGAAAACGCAAGAGCTTCTAAATTTGACCGGTGAGAACATGGCCAGAGTTGTGACGGTGTACACTGGTCACTGGCTCATAGGTGCGCACGTCGCTAAGCTAGAGATCCCCTTCAACCCTTACTGCCGCAGTTGCGAAGACCCAAATGAGAAGGAGACGCCTGTCCATGGCTAGACATCGCGCAATGGGTGATTATTTTATTGATGATCTCAGGGAGATGTCCAAAAAGCGGGTTAGTGACATTGTTCACTACCTCAATACCACACAGAATGGCTTTAGCCTAAGGCAAAGTTGTCCACTAAACTACCCCAAACACATTAATAACCAGATAATAGTTAGTTTGTTGTGATATCAAAATGGCGTCTTTGTAGCGCTAATTGAGTTCCGACGAGACGTTAGAATCGCCACCTAAACCAACCAACCATGGTTCTGTTTGGCTATTTTTACCATTTTATCAATCCCATTCTTTAACTTCTTGTAGTTATCTTTCAGTTGACAATCCGTCTTATGATCTTTCATTTTCTTTTATGCATTATTCCGCTGCTTCAGTTTTTGCAGTATTTCCGCCGTGATCCATTCATTGTTTTGGCAGATGAAAATGAAAAAAAAAAATTATAATAAGAAGTATAAGAACCTCAATTCTTTTGTTATCTAAGGTCAAATTTCATCACCACTCCAAGAAAAAGCCGTTTTGAGAACTAAAGAGTTGTGAATAAATTAAATTCTGAAAATAAAAAAGAGTGAAACTTATGGTCTTGCATACTACTGTCAATGCTTATGAAAGAGTTAAAAATACTTCCCACCTCTTTATGAATGTTATAAGGGATTAAAATCGAAAGATATATGGGATCCATTATATTTGAAGAGTAGTAAATGCAAGACCGGTCTAGAACATTCCATGTCGCAGGGTATATAAGCGAGTCAGTTGTTCCGCGCAGACAGTATGAGCAAAGACGGACCAAAGTACACTTCGACCGACCGCATATTACGAGTTGTTGCAACCGCTAATATAGGCAGTGCGTTCAAGGCTTACGTAGTTAATCATTCAACGGTATCCCGTTGGTAGCAGCATTTCCATTCTGGCGATACATCTTTTGAAGACGAACCTAGGTCCGGCAGGAAATCAATTGTCGACGATGAAGAACTGCGAGCACTTATAAAGGTAAAGCAGAAAGAGATGCCTTAGCTGCGCCGTGAAATGAAAGTTTTACTCTGTTGGTGGAGGGACTCTGAGGGCATGCTCTATTACAAAATTCTGCGAACACCACAATAAATGCAGAGACTTACTCTGCACAACTGTAAAAGCTGGCTCAAATTATTAAACAAAAAAGGCGTAAACGTCTCCAAGTTCGGCTTCTCCAGGACAATGCTTGACCTCACGTAGCTAAGATGACACAAGAATCTATTTCGCAGCTAGGGTGGGAAGTTCTACCACACCCACCGTATTCACAAGACTAAGGACCTACCGACTACCATCTGTTTCGAGCTTTGGCAAATGATTTACAGGATAAAAAATTTGATGATCTCGCCGATATCAAAAATACACTGGAGGACTTTTTTAATTCCCGATAAAAAGAATTCTGGACTGCGGGCATGCATAGTCTACCAGAGCGTTGGGCATGAGTTGTAGATGCAGAGGGAGTCTACATTACTGTATAATCTTTTATTGTGAAAATAAAATGTTTTTCTTTTTTAATTTTTTATAAAATCGACCCTCAGAAATCGGTATGTTTTTTTAAGTTCACGTATATTAATATTAATGGCGTTTTTCTGTTTTTGCTTTGTAATCACATAGGTTGTTTTTTGCATATTCCTTGATAATTTGTTGCCTTCAGATCTTCATTTATGTTGTTTTCTAATTCGAATGAATTCTTCTGAATAAAGTAATAAATCAAATGTATTTTGCGCTGAGATTTTTGAATTTAATATTGTTTATATATAACAAACAAAGCAAAGGGCCCAGTATAGATCCTTGAGGGACGCCGATTTTGATATTCCTCTCCTGGTTAAAGATGCTGTTTAGTTTCCGTTTTGATGATCCTTTTGTCCAGATAATCCCTTAGTAGTTTGAGTGGTTTTCCTCGTATGCCCAACTCTTCAAGGCCATCGCATAATATTTCGTTTTCCACAGTGTCAAATGCCTTTCTAAGTTCCACAAATATTGATTATGTAATTCGTAGCATCTATTATAGCTGAAGTGGTATTATTTCCGCTTTGAAATCCATATTGATTAGGTTCAAATTCTCCGTTTCTATTGACAAATTCCACAATTGTCTTGTATATAGCCTTTTCATAGACTTTACTTATCAACGATATAGGTCTATAGTTACCTGGATCATTTTTATCTGTTTTATAAATTGGGACTATAATTGAGGTTTTGCGACAGTTGGGTAACCTTCCTTCTTTAAGATCCTCATTTATTATTTTTTTCCTAGTGGTTCAACAATTATATCCTTTGCAGTTTTAATCGATACTTCAGTTATTTCATCTCTGATATTATTCTTGTGACTTCGAATTTATCTGTTGGTAACAAAAATATTGAATTATTTTGCCTGATATTGATCACTCTTTTAGCTGTTCTAGGGTTTTTAGTTCGTCTGCTGTACTTCCCCCTATTTTAGCAAAGTAATTATACATAATTAAATTATACCTATAATAAAAGCAAGTAATTGCAAATAAATCTGATTTAATTCGCCTCATTACGGGCCCTCGTTTTCTACGGTAGTCCAATTTATGTGATTGGCTGACATATTCTCGACAGGAAAAAAGAAAGTGTTCTAGCTTTTGTTTCGTAATAATAATAATATATTTTATAGTTTATCTTTAAATTAAATAAATAAAATTCAGATAGAACTGAAGCCGTGGTTTAAGGCTTCTTTTCACCCCAAAAAATTATCAAAGAAAACAGCAACCCCCTGAAAAATGACCTTTTGGATTTTAAGAAACAAACTCCATTGGTTTTTAGTTTTTGTTTTTTATTATTATTTCCATACAGTTGCGAGCTACATTTGCAATAATCTCGAGATGTTATTCAATCATCGGACAAAAAATAAAAAATAAACGCTAGATGGGATCGTCTTCTAGCTGCCTTTGGAAAAGCGAAATTTGTCCCTTTTTCTTCTCGCTCGTTTTTCACTGAACCATATTTTTTGTTTTGTAATTTATTTAATATTCTTACTCTCCTTTTCCTTAAGAGGCTTCCTTAGCGAGTCGTTCAGCCTTCTCAACAACTTCCTCAATTGGACCAACCATGTAGAAAGCGACTTCTGGCAAATGATCATATTCGCCAGCTAGAATTTTTGAGAAACCCTTAATTGTTTCAGCTAGTGGGACCAATTTTCCGGCATGTCCGGTAAAAACTTCAGCAACTTGGAATGGTTGTGACAAGAAACGTTGAATTTTACGTGCCCGAGCAACGGTCAACTTATCCTCCTCAGATAATTCATCCATACCCAAGATTGCAATAATATCCTGAAGTGATTTATAATCTTGTAGAATTTTCTGTACACCACGTGCAATGTTATAATGTTCGACACCGATAATATTTGGATCCATGATACGTGAAGTTGAATCAAGAGGATCTACAGCTGGATAAATGCCCAATTCAGCGATGGCACGAGACAGTACAGTTGTAGCGTCCAAGTGAGCGAATGTTGTTGCTGGAGCTGGATCAGTTAAATCATCAGCAGGTACATAAATAGCCTGGACTGAGGTGATTGAACCCTTTTTAGTTGTTGTAATTCGTTCCTGCATGGTACCCATGTCAGTTGCCAAAGTTGGCTGATAACCTACAGCGGATGGGATACGTCCGAGCAAGGCGGATACTTCAGAGCCGGCTTGGGTAAATCGGAAAATGTTATCAATGAAAAGTAGCACATCTTGTCCCTCTTGATCGCGGAAATATTCAGCAACAGTTAGTCCAGTCAAAGCGACACGGGCACGAGCGCCTGGGGGCTCATTCATTTGTCCGTAGACAAGAGCTACTTTAGATGTTTTATCCTTAAGAGAAATTACACCGGACTCAATCATTTCATTGTACAAATCGTTTCCTTCGCGTGTACGTTCTCCAACACCGGCAAATACTGAATAACCACCATGAGCTTTGGCAACGTTGTTAATCAGTTCCATAATTAATACGGTTTTACCGACACCAGCACCACCGAACAGTCCAATTTTTCCACCCTTGACGTATGGGGCTAATAAATCAACGACCTTAATACCAGTTACAAGAATCTCCTGTTCGACACTCATTTCAACGAATAAGGGAGCTTCAGCATGAATTGCGGCTGTCTTCGTTGATGGAATTGGTCCACGCTCATCGATTGGTTCACCTTTATATTTTCATTTTTAATAAATTTCTTATAATTTTAACAAAAAACAAACAAAAGTTTATTTAACTTACCAATTACATTCATGATACGACCCAAAGTTTCAGCTCCTACTGGGATACGGATTGGGGAACCTGTATCGTTAACTTTTTGTCCACGAACAAGACCCTCAGTACCGTCCATTGCAATTGTTCGAACGGTACTTTCACCCAAATGTTGGGCAACTTCCAAAACAAGGCGAGGAGAACGATTCTCAACTTCGAGAGCATTCAAAATTGATGGCAAATTCTCATCGAATTGGACATCGACAACGGCACCGATTACAGCAACGATCTATTTTATTTATTTGTTTTAATAAGAAAAAATTTATTTAAATTATTATTCAAATAAAATCAATTATTGTTTTAATCCTACCTTTCCTGTTCCAAGGACAGTTGCTGCCTTGGCAGCTGTTTTCGCTGCATAGCTACGATCTGAATAGTGAAATGCGATAAATTAGATAAATTGTAAACTTTTACTTTTTGGTTTAAAGTCAAAATTGCGGTCACCTCACCAATATTAATAAAAATTTGAAGGAACATTCGCCTAGGTTCAAAACGAATGAATATGCAAAAGTTCCAACAAAAAAATATCATCGCGATTAAAGGGATCGAGGTAAGTACGAAGAAAGTAATGAAATTCTTTATTTTCAGGGGTTTTTGTTGCTGCAAAGAGTGAAAAAAAGTAAAAGTGTTTATTGCGGGTAGCGCGTGCGATTTTAATGGAATTCTATAGGAATAGCGGCTACTATAAATGCAGGAATTCTTTGTTGACGAAGTGACTTCTCGGGGAATTCAAAGTTGAAATAAATTGTTTGCATATTCATTCGTTTTGAACCTAGGCGAATGTGCCCACAAAGTTTCATTAAGGGGCACCACTAGTGTGAAATTAAAAAAAAAAATCGATCCTTATATTCATATTTCGAAAACATACCTTCAAAAATTACATACAAAAATTTCAAGTGCATATCTCAAATAGTTTTTGAGTTACAGCCATCTGAAGAGCAGCCGCTCATCATATCTCGAGGTATTGAGAAATGTATAAATTAAACTTTAAACGCGTTTTTCTCCACACTACATTTTTCAAATTTGCTACAGTTATAACTCGAAGACAAATCATCCGATCGATTTGATTCTTGTTGCAGCTTTTTTTTATATGTTTCTCCATATCAAGAACCTCCGTTTTTCGAGCAGTGGGGGACTTTTTTTTGGAGTCTTGGGAGATTGCGAACAACTCGCTGAATTTTAAAATTGTTGATCCAAAAAGTTTATCATTTAATTACTATATACCCATAAATATATCCTTAAAACATTGAAACATTCCATGCAGTAGTTTTCTTTAAAAAAAATCCCAAAAACCACCTTTTCTTCAGGCGGTCACACTAGTGGTGCTCCTTAAAATCGGTGAGGTGACCGTAATCTTAACCTGTTCCTAATTTTTAATATTTTTAAAAATTCAACGGCTAAGGGTAACAAAATCAAAAATATATATATAACTCAAAAACAATTTTCTCCCTGTCCGTTCGAAGGGCTTAAAAATTTGAAGAGGTGCAAGTTACATAACGCCCCTGTGAATGGGGCTGTGAAGTGTCAATATAATTGACATAACCTCAAAGTTATTATTTAAGAGTTTTCAGGTAAGTAATTTTAAATGCCTGGATTTTGGGGGCTGCTAAAAACGTGAAATTTATAGAATTTCGCACCGGGAACCGCCCTTTCTTAGACAAAAGGGGAGCTCCATGTGTTCCAGGGAAGTAATTTTTCTCGTAGAGCCACGACAGTCACATTTTTTGCTCTTCGCCCCATTCAAATCCTTCCATCGATTGAATCACCCCATATTTAAACTGTAGTATAAAATTAATTCTCCTCTAGAGGGTACCGCGGCTGTAGAAAATCGTAAATCGATTTTATATTTTACAAATTATGTAACACCGGGGACAACACCGACGTAGGAAAAAAAAGTCGCGAGAGCAAAGATGGACGCACTTTATCACGAGCCCGGGGACGATTTTCTCGATTTTATAGCTTATTTTCATCAATTTCTTCGCCGAATTTTAATCGATTTTCTATTGTAAACAAATACTCACTGAATTGGCTGGCGAAAGAAATTATTTTCTCTGCCTTGGAGGCAGCCCGTACCGCGGTGAACATTTTTCCTCTTTACTGGAGAATTTTTAAAAGGCTTCTCAAAATTAAATGCTGCTCGGCCCGCGTTCAGAAACCGTATGAGCAGAGATCAACGGTACTTTCGATAAGTTGGGAGCTTTGAAAGAGCTTTTTCCAATTGGTTCTCCTCATGTGAAGAGGAATGGAACGGCGGCGGCATGACCCATTGACGATTTTATTACTCAACGAAAGCTTCACTTAGTTATGTGAGTGTGAGGAGGACGGAGAAATTTGTTCTCTCAGTCATTCCCGCTACGAGAAATTTGAGGGGAATTATTATACAATAAAAAATTACGAATGTTCCTAGTTTTCATATGTTCCGGGGTTAATCACATAATATTTTGGATGTGTTCGAAATTCTAAATAAGATTGACTTTTTTGGGTTTTTATCAATTAAAAATTTAATTGAGATTCGTATTAATCTAAAAAAATAACAAAATAATTCCTTTCTTTGACAACAAAGGAAATCACCCAAAAAACAAAAACGACACTCGTATTTCGAATTCCGAACACAATTGTCACTGAAGAAATAAAATAAAAAAATAAAATAATATGACATCAAATGTCACTAGTCTTGTCTCTTACTAAAAAGGTCATTTGTGAGGCCCTTAAAGTATTTTTAACACGATTTTAAAGCAATGTTTTCGTGCAGAATTACGGAGACAATTGTTTGTAATGGACAAATAATGAGAAGGACCTTGCGACGAATTCAAATCACCCCAAATTGCCGAACGATCATGTACAAGGAGGATGAATTACCCGGGCGAGGTGCTCCGCAACCGGCAATAGGAATAAATATGCAAAAAGATGAAAATTCACCGAGTTCGGCTGTAAAACGTATAGCATTTGATTCCCTCGCCTTTGTCGATAAATTACTACGAATGGACGAAGTCAAGAGGGCCCAGGACAATGTAATGGAAGTTAAGGTGAGATAAGATAATAACACTCGAAAATATTTGTCCCATCCTTCTATCATAAAAATTATATACAGAAATAAGGCAACTTAAAAATGCCTAAGTACTCATTTTCATAGAAATCATTGATCTCGGCACGTCCCAAAGTATTCATTCACAGAAAAATTAGATTTGTTCGTTGACTCAAAAACCTGTTGCGCCCAATAGCGCCCTGAAAATTGTCAAAAAACATTTGGCGCCCCAGGGATCGTCAGTTCAATAGCTTATTATTAGGACATTGAATAAGTTCTCGCTATTTTATTGTAAAAATCAATGTTTTATTTAAAGTATTCGGTAAGGAACATGCCACTCAAAGTATTGCCGATCACTTGCCATTACTTTCTCCCATATTTCTGGCAGCATCTGAATTCTACGTCGGAAAAACGACACGTCTTTCGAAACTATCCAAGAATCGACCCATTTTTTGATTCATAAGAATGGAAATGCTGGTCAGCCAGGCCATGTGCCATCGAACGGAATAGATGGTAGTTGGAGGGGGCTATGTCCAGTGAATACGGCGGGTAGGGTAGGACTTCCCATTTCAGCGGCTCCAAAGTTTCCTTGTCGATTTTTGAAACATGGGCATTGTCATGTAACAAAATTACTTTGTCGTGTCTCTACTCGTTTTACCTTTATAGGTTGGCTGAGACACATCAATTGTTGTCGATAGCGTTCTACCGTCATAATTTTGTTCGGTTTGAGCAGTTCGTAATGAATTACACTATGCTGATTCCACCAAATGCAAAGAATTAGCTTCGAACCATGGATATTTGGTTTCGCGGATGATGTTGAAGCATGTCAGGGCTTACCCCACGATTTTTTACGCTTAGGGTTATTATACTGTATCCATTTTTCATCGCCAGTCACGGTACGATGCAAAAAACCTTTCCTTCTTTGCCGTTGAAGCAACAGTTCACACGTAAGAAAACGTCGTTCAACGTTTCTCGGCTGTAACTCATGCGACACCCAGTGCCATTGCTTCTGGATCATTCCTAATGCTTTCAAAGGTTTGGAAACTGTTGTCATCTAATTGTAATGATTTCAGTTAACATCTGACATGAGTCTTCATTAAGTAATTCCTCCAATTCTTTGTCTTCAAACTTTTTCGGTGCGCCAGAGCGTTTTTTATCTTCAAGGTCAAAATCATTATTTTTTAAGCGACGAAACGAGTCTGCATATCGTTTCCGACTCATTGTAAGTCTCAACAAGGGTTTTGTATACTTCAACTGCAGATTTCTATTGAATAAAATAGTTTAACAAAATTCCCCGCAAATACTCTTTACTAGGTACAAAACTCGACATTTTCAGAACTCGGGGAAAAAAATCCTTGTTTACATTGTGACGACATACACTGCTCAAGCTTATCGACAGTACTTTCTTGTAGATGCATTACCATCTGGAATTACATGCACGTAGTCCTGGGAATGCTATCTGGTAGGAAACAGTGAGAACTTATTCAAGGTCCTAATAAAAAAGACAACTGTTTCATCTAGCCTTTTGCACAAAAATTCTGAAATAAAACAACTAATTTTTTGATAATTTCCACATCGAAATGTTAACATTAACTTCTTGTGCCCGCAACAAGAGTAACAGTGAAGTGTAAAAAGTATTTGTACACCTAGGATTGTAATAAGAAAATTCAAATTTGATAGGCTTTTTTATATTTATTTCATTTGAAAAAAAAAATACTATTAAGTAGTTCAAGCAGCAGCACTTTGTTTAGGACACAAAATTTGTTTAAATATAAACTCTCAGCAATATAAAAAAATTGTTTACCTCAACTATGCAAAGAAACACAAACAAAAAGTATTCGTAAAATTAAGAAATTAGCAATTAAATATTGAAAAAAGTGACAATTAATATTTTGTTGGTTCACCTTTAGCATTGGTAATAGCTTGGAGTCTCTGCGGCATCGAATTAACCAGTTTGGAAGTATAGGAAGAAGGTATCTTCTGCGCGAAGCAAAATTTTCAGTATTTCTTTACTTGAAATTGGTGCAAGTTTTCCCACCCGAGTAGCACATACAAGAACAGATCCACCACCGTGTTTTACCGTCGGACATAAATTTTCTTTTTTAAATTCCATATTAGGTTTTCTCCATACCGGCTGATGTCCATTCAATTTTAAAATATTATATTTCGAATCATCTGAGAAAATAGCACGGTGCCAAGAATGACTTTTTTCATGAATATGTTTTTCTGCGTACTCTAATCGTTTTTTTCTAGTAATATCATTTACCCAATAATTTTTTCGCGCAGATCTACCATAATAATCGTTTTTACGCAATTCGTTCCTAACCGAAATATTGCAGTAATTGATACTATTAATTTCTTGTAATACTTCAGGAGCACTAATTTTTGGATTTCACACAATTTAAAATTTTCGTTTAAACATTCTTTCCACGAAGGGAAGTAACAATTACTTCAGAGCAGGTACCAACTGAGGAATTAAATACACTAAAAGGGACTACCCACTGCCCTATATCTTCCATAGGCTATGCAATTATTGCAGATAAGTCATATACCAAAATAAAGGGGAAGCTTAGAGGAATTTAACTAACCAGTAAAAAGGGTAGATCAGTAGGGCATTTTGGCGGAAAAACCCCCAAAATTTGAAAAAATCACTCGATCGCTCCTGTATACTACTATGATCAAAAAGTAAAGACAATTTTGAATTTAAATGGGGCTGGTACATCTATTCGAGCAAATCTTCTTGTTTTTAGGTTTGTACCACTATCACTCATATCTGTGTAAAATGCGAGTACGTCATAGTCATACGTTAGTTTCGTTGTGTTTTCTGAGCAACTAAAAGTGATTTTTTTAATTTTTACAATGTGTGATTTTATTACGCATTAAGAAGTTGCATTAAATTTTGTTTGCGGAATGAAATTTCTGCTATAGAAACGATTAGAATTTTGCAGAAGGCCTTCGCCGATCAGGTTTTGTCTGAAAGAAATATTTACAAGTGGTATAAACAGTTCAAAGAAGGTAGAGAAAGAGTGTCCCGGACGACCATCAACATCAATCAATGAACAACATGTCTATGAAATCAAAGATTTGATGCTCAAAAATTCAGTTGACAATTAGAGACCTTGTTGATACTGTAAACATTTCATTTGGATCGGTCCAAACCATTTTGAAAGAAAATTTGTGCTTGAGAAGAGTCACATCTCGATTGGTTCCAAAAACACTAAATTTCTTGCACTGCACTCCATTAGTTCTTCGAGACTTTTTCATCAAAAATTCGATGGTATGTCGTTCCACAAGCATCGTATTCGGCCGATTTAGCTCCATGTGACTTCTGGCTGTTCTCTAAGCTCAAAAGACCGATTCGGAGACACCGTTTTGAATCGACTGATGAGATAAAAGAAAAATCGAAGTAGGAAGTGAAGGCCATTCCAATCATCGAGTTTCAGAACTTTTTCGAGGATTGGAAAAATCGGTGGCATAGGTGTATTTTATCGGGCGGGGACTACTTTGAAGGGGATGATATAGATTTGGAAGAATAAATAAAAATTTTCAAAGTTATAAACAAATTGGCTTTACTTTCTGATCACAGTAGTATATTAGATTGCAAACTTTTTTTTAATTAGGGAAAGTTGCACAAAATCAAACCTTGCCGCACATTTAATTTTTTCAAAATACATTTGATCGTAATTTAAATAATAATTTAATATCAGAGGGGTTGGAACTTTATCCTCATAATTTTCATTATTTTGCACGACCCACCCTCTGATCCCGCTTCTTCATTATTGCTAATAGTTTGGTCCCCACACCCTGTGCCAAATTCGTACCCGTTTTGAATCGATTTTCTCAAAATTTGAACGCGAGATTTCGTTTTATTTTACATATGTTATACCCCTTCTCAATAGCTATCCAGTAACCTAAAGCTCATCCCCCCAAATGAATTAGGGCCCGAGCGCGAGTCGATCCAAAGTCACAAAATATGGTTGGGCAATAATGTTTATATTGAATATTAGGAATAATAAGTATGTTTAGAAAATGTGGTTTATATTGCACTGCAGCGTGTGCGCATTGCAATGGCGATAGTTTAAATGCATCTCCTATCATAAAAATAAATAAAGAAAGCGATGAAACTGAGTAAATTTAATTCTAGTAGTTTTTAGCTTTGTGTTATATGCCTTTAATCATGTATGACATTCTTCTTTTCTGTATAAAATCGAAAAATATGGCTTAACTGGACCCCTTTTGAGTTGGCTGTCATCTAATTTGCTTGACCGTAAAATGTATGTTGTGTTTGCTGGCTGTTCGTCATTTGAGTTTGTCCCAGTTTCCGGTGTTCCCCAGGGTTCTATTCTTGGTCCTCTTCTTTTTCTGTTATTTATTAATGACTTGACAATGAATATTATGTATAGTTCCCTTTTATATGCTGATCTCAAGATATTTAGAGTGATTCAATGTTATGTCGACTGTGATATCCTTCAGCGCGACTTACTCACTGTTGAAGATTGCTGTGCTCTAAACCGCTTGCCGTTAAATGTTAATAAGTGTTTTAAGATGACTTATACTTTTAAAAAGTCCCCCATGGCGGCCCTTCGGTCGCAGTGCCTACCATAAAGGTCAGCCCTAATAATAATAATCTAAATACTATATTAGTAGTAGTAGTAGAACAATCTAAATGTGCGTGTTCCTGTGCATGGAAGCAGAAGTATTGATGTCTTCTCACCACCTAGACCTTTACTCGCTGTATATTATAACTCTCCCATGGTCAGGCTTCAAAGTAACCATGACAAATTTCAATTTGGTCCTCTAAACTGCACTTTAGCTAGCTTCAAACATACTGTTCTTGTAAAATTAAACTCTTACTCTAGTCTTTGTAATTGTATTCACGCTTAGTTGCTTGGTGTAATTGGAAATTGTATTATTTCTGTACTTGGCTACTCAATAATAATCTATAATATAAAAATGAATCGCTGAATGTGTTGCTAAGCGCAAATCTCGAGAACAGCTGAACCGATTTCGCTAATTCTTTTTTTATAATATTCCTTGAAGTACGAGGATGGTTCTTACGGAGAGAAAAATTTAAAAAATTGCCTAAAAAAGTCTAAAAACAAAACTTTTCTATCGCGCGTTCACGATTTCAACGGATTTTAATAAAAATTAGTACAATTATTGTTTTGAGGTCACTGATTTTGAATATTATCAAAATTTACAAATTCAAGATGGCGACAAAAATGTCTTGATTATAACGGATTTTAATTACAGAAAAGTTAAGAACTCTTAACCTCTTAATTGTTTTGAAAAATCCCTTTAACTCAAGAGATGGACCTCTTTTTGTAGAAGAATTCACAAATTATAAGAAATCAGTGTATTTCTAATGTTTGTTCAATAATATGGTAGCATATTAATTCCTTTAAAAGGATTTTTCATAATAGTTAAGACGCTAAGAGCTCTTAATTTTGATCCAGAATCGGGGGGTAATTTAGAGTATTACCATAATTTCCAAATTCAAGATGGCGGATCCAACATGGCGATTAAAATGTCGCATTACAACGGATTTTAATGAAAATTAGTACAATGGTTATTCTGAGGCAACTAATTTAGAATATTATAGAGATTTCCAAATCCAAGATGGTGACCAACAATTTCTCAATTTCAACGGATTTTAATGGGAACTAGTACTATAATTATTCTGAGGCCACTCATTTTAATGTTATCAAAATTTCCAAATTCAAGATAGCGAATCCAACACGGCGACCAAAATGTCTCGATTTGGACGGATTTTAATGAAAATTTGTAGAATGATTATTCTGAGGCCACTAATTTCGAATATTATTAAAATTTTGTAAATCCAAGATGGCGGGTCCAATAGGGAGACCATAATGTCTCGATTTCAACAGATTTTAATGAAAATTAATACAATGATTATTCTGATTTAACTAATTTTAAATATTATCAAAATTTCCAAATCCAAGATGGCGGATCCAATATGATGATGCAAATTTCTCGGCTTCAACGGATTTTCATGAAAATTAGTACGATTTTTTGTGGTGTCACTAATTTTGATCATTATCGAATTATCAAAGTTTCTAGATCCAAGATGGCGGACCCAATATATAAAAAAAATTTGTCGATTTCAACGGGATTTAATTAAATTTGCTACAATAATTGTGTTAATGCCACTAATTTTTAATGTTATCAAGATTTGGATATTCAAGATGGCGGATGCATAAAGGATTCGGGTTGAATCAATTTCTAAGATATAACAAACGAACATTTGGGAAGTCTTTAATTAGTAAGTATTTACCCAACGCCGGGTGAAACCGGGTAATTTTCCAATATTTGTGAAGTGTAAACCGGTTTACTTAATATTAAACAACGTGTAAGTTTGTTCAATAAATTAATTAGGGATATGAAACGGAAATACTGTTTTCTTATATTAATGGTATTATTTGTAGAAACATGCGAAAAGAAAGAACACGATCAAATATTGGTCGATGCACATGGCATAATGAAAATGTAGCGGAAAGGGCAGTACGTCTGCCGAGCCAGCTAGTAATAAATAAATATCTTTTTTTCTTATGGTCTTTACTACTAATTTTCAATTTTATCCTGTCAAGAATATATTTGTAACATAATTTTTGCATAGAACTACTTTATTAAGCCTGTATAGATTATATATATTTTTGACTTTATTTATTTATATATTTTATTATTAAATATAAAGCAAAAAATTGTAATAGGTAGATATTTTAGCATACCTTATGAACAGCACAATCCCAAAGGTTTTATGAAAATTGTTCAAAGTAATTCGATTCCGAGATTTTTTGTATTTTAGGCGCTTAGGGTAATCCACTATACCCTAGGGAAAGTCACAAGGTCTTTAACAGAAGATGAACGAACATGAACCGAGTCCAAAAACTCTTGACTGAAGATCTTTCTTCTTAAACGTGCTAAAATAAGATATTTGATGTAGTTTCATCGTCTTCAAAACATGATCCTTAAGAGGTAATTTTCATAGAAATTAGGAATCGGGGAACCCAAAGTATATATTTTTCATAGACGCCAACAATCCCGAATAGCCTTAAGTACCCATTTTCAAAGAAGTAGACGATCCTGAAAGCCGTTAAGTATAAATCACACTTTGTATTTTAATCGAAATGATCTCGTGAATGTTCTTGCGTTTCAGTTTTCAAGACGCCCTACTTTTCCTTTGATAGGCCCTTGCTTGAATATGGGAGTCAAGTTTGGTCTCCATATTATCAAATGCACATCCGTAATATAATCCATCAACATAAATAATCCTTGGGAGAACCCGCTTATACTTTCCCCTTATAATGACCGACTTATGCTGGTTAATATCAATTAGATGTTATTAAGGGGTTATATACAGTCAGGATTTTCAGAAAATCGATTTTTTTGTACATACTCCCCTGGCCAAAAAAAAGCCGAGGAAATAAACTCGCAATTTTTCAACGATAACTTGTTTTCTTCGCAAACTGGTGACGTTTTTACCAAAAAATCTTACGATACGCATTTCACTATTATGTTCTTATGGTAAATCAAACAGGTCTTGTTTTAAATAGCCGAAAATTCCCTACCTACACTCATGATAATTAAACAGGTTATAAAATATTACGGAGCAATAAATTTCTGTATTCTTCGGCAAATCTGTAAAAAAGCTATAAAGCAATTAAGGAAGTAATAAAACTAATTATTAGGGTTAGCATTACTATTACAGTAATCTGTATTGAATGAATATTAAATTTAGTCGTTATTATAATCATGATGTTAATAAATATAATATTGGTGTATCGCGAACTAATTTAAGACATAAGTCGCCTTTAATAAGAATGCAAAAACATCATAATGAGTTGTTTAATCATATTGACATCTTCTTTTTGGGTCATTTTGCCTTTAAGAATAATTTAAAAAATGTCATCAATGAACGTTGGATGTAATGAATTTAAAAAGTTTGACTTGTTGCCAATCTGCAGCACCACTTTTATAGTTTTTGTTTTCCTCTCTTCCCTCCTTTCTCTTTCTTTTTTAGTTTTCGATTTTTGTAATTAACAAGAATAGCAGTTTAGAACTTCGTGAACTTTTGTGAACAACATAGTTATTAAGTAGAAGTAGGTACTCTTTATATATGAAAAATATTGTTATTAAATAGAAAAGCGGTATCATGTAATAGGCCAATATTGTGCTGTTTGGTATCGCTTAAATGAATTAATAAATAAATAAATAAATAAATAAATAAATAAAAACGTGCCGTCTTTGCTCGATGCCAAGATGTTGAATCGTCTTGAAAAACAGGTTCTTCAATATTTTCGGACATTTCTTCTATTGTCGGTAGAACGCCGTCGTTGATAATTTCTTTGTATTTTGCGGCATTGATTGACTCCTCAAGAATAATAATACGGCCTACACTGTAGGCTGTGATGAATCCCCAAACCATATCGTAGGGGGGAAATTTCACAGTGTGAGTAATACATTCATCGCTATATCTTTCCCCAACTCTGCGACGAACAACCTGCCTTCCATCTGGTCCTACTAGGTTAAATTTAGATTCATCTGAAAAGATGACAATCCTCCAATCTCCAAAAGTAAAATTTACGTGCTGCTTCACCCAATCCAGCGGTTTTCTTTTCATATTCTGCGTAAGGAGCGGTTTCTTTGTCGGTCTTCTGGCAACTAATCCAACTTCGGTGAGCGTCCTGCGTATCGTCCTGCTTGATACCTCTGTTCCTGTTTCCTCCACAAACACCCTTCTCAGCTGGCATGAGTTTGAGAAACGACTTCGTAAACTTAACCGCTCCAGTAGCCTATCTTCTCTTGGGGTAGTTTTTCGGTTTCTTCCACTTCCTTTTTTCCAGGATAATTCTTCAGTTTCCCGAAATTTTTTCAGAAAAACGCCTCACGGATGATTCATTACACTTTATCCGTTTAGCTATATCCATATTTGATAATCCTGCGCCCATTTAATATTTTAATGCTCACTTAAAACCATTTTTATTTCAAAATTGTTGCTTCGTTTATGAGATTCAACCCTTTCAACTGCCACAGCTCAACAAACATCAATTGAAAATTTGACACCATTTTATATTCACGTAGGTAGACAGTCTTATAATTATTTTAAACGTTTTACAATGCTTTATCATTATATATTTATGAGGTGTGCTCTCATTTCTGAGAAAACAGGTAAATATTTCAAATCGGCTTTTTTTTTTTTTTGCCAGGGGTGTATATTTAAGTACACCTACAGAAAATGTCATGTTAATCCGGTGACTATCCTCGAAGTTACACGCATATTTGTAATGATTTTTTACTATATGTAAGGTGCTTTTGAAACTTTAAACGCATTTTTATACCAAACTGTGTTCTTAAAGTCGGTGAGCAAGATTTATCGGAAACGGCTGAACCAATCAGTTTCAAATTTTAACACAAGCCTTTTAAGTATATTTTTTAGTAATTAATGGAAGGCTTTTTCTCACCGATAAATATTTTCCATTTCATAAACAATTTAAGGCCAACATTTTCGTTAAAAATCGATTTTTTTTTTAAAGAAGCCGCCATTTTGTCAAAAATTATTTTGCTTCGATTAATTACAAGATAAAACAATACATATATTAATGAAATATTTTTGGTTTTTTCATTTTGGATGATCCAGTCCAGAGATATCGTGCTCACCGCAAGACGCTTGTTTTTTAGAGTTGCTCCCGGAGATCAGCTGTAGCAGCTTTTAAAATAATTATTTTTACAAATAAAAACATTAAAATACCCTCAAGAGTTACCATAATATGTGTAAAAATTTTTACATTAATAACTTAAAAGGTCATCTCAAGAAAAATTCTTGAAAAATCGACTTTTTTGGGCCTCCTGACTGTATATAACCCCTTAATAAAAATGTTTTGAAACAGCCTTTGTTTGCCCGTCCAGTTGATGATGTAGTCAAACACACTTGCAGCCTTACTGCTTGGACTAAGCTGATGGTTTTCGAATGTTCTGTTCCTCCTTACCCTATCAGTTACTAATTATGTATACCATTGGATAGCTGCTTAGATGCTCTTTCCGATGCCACACAACTACGTTTCATTGTGTCTATTGCGCGAATTTCGGCCAATAGTGTAGAAAAAAAATTTTTTTTTAGACATTTCAAAATATACACCTATTTTAACTTGTTAAATGTTTTAGACTGTCATTGTATTGCATTGTTCTGCTCAAAATCTATCGTTTGACACTAAAACTATCATCGTAGCTACTTGGAGTCTTCATCTGTATCGATTTTAAACTTTTACAGGTGCCGAAATTCTCGTTTTGCTTCGAACTCTTCTCCCGTCGCGTACTGAGCATGCGCAACGGTGACTTCAATTTTATCAGAAACTGAACTATATTCCGATTACAATGATACCAAAATCAATGCAATGGGACTTATGGTTCCCGAGTTATTCAATGGTTTTGTATACCCCCGAAAACATTCCATCAATAATTCTCCAACGTTAACATAAAGACGTTATTCACGTCAAAAAGAGTTATTCATTTTCTTTCTTTTCCAGATGAAATTAAAAGAGACCGGCGATCGGAAACGTGAAATTCTTCGAGATCTTGCAAGAATACGTCAACAATTAATTCATTGCACTGAAAAATCTCACCGACTTCAACGAGGTAGCGACGAATTTATTGAAGCTGTTTCCCAGGAGCGGAAAGTATAACTTACAAAATTATAATATATATAAAAAAAAAAAAAAATTAAAATAAAATTCCTTTTTTTCAGCTCTATGTTTCTGAAGAAGTTATGCAATCCGAATTTGAAAACTTAGACGAAGAGGAAAGAAAATTATTTAACAGCCTAACATTAGCAATTAATTATTCCTATGAAAAAGAGCGCCTATATTCAAACACGATAAGAAATTTGGGTATAATCAGTACAGTTTTAGCATCACTTTTATCATTTATCGGAGCAACAATCGGATACTATTTACATAATAAAAAATCAGGTGTTATAATAAACAATGTGGAGCAAATTATTGAATCGAAGCTAGATAACTTCAAAAATGATTTTAACACTGAAATGTTTCAACGAGTATTTCAAAAAGATTTACCAAAAAATCAACCAGAAGGATGGGGCTCATATCTAAAACGTCACGCAACAGGGGTGTACAGATGGTTTTGGCCGAAATAAAAACAGGGCATTTACAAATTAGTAAACTAATAAGATTAGGTTTAAAAGCATTTATTTCTGTTCAATGATCTGTTTGTTATAAAAAAATATAAGTGTATAATAAACTGAGTAGCATTTTTATAACGTTCATAATCTTAACGTTTATTATTTTTATCATTATTATTCATCATCATTAAATAAAATATGCTTAGCTGTAGCAGCAGCAAGCTTCTGCTTACCTCTTTTATACGGAGCTTTTACCATTTTATTTAATTTCATTTCTCTATCTTTCATCATTTTATTCCAGTATTCAATCTCTTGATCGCCAGATAGAATTTCACATAAATATTCAGCGCATGATATTCTCTTTTTTAAATTTTTCGCATATTTACTTGATTCGCATCGTATGAACGCCTCAAATGAGCCCTCTGAAACATCGACGTACATAACTCCGGGGTATTGTCTCATATCGGCCTTAAAACTTTTTACATCGACGCATGGTGCATACATTTTTACCTTAACAATTAAATCAGGCTCGTATTTGAATAGTGGTTTTCTTTCTAATGCAGGACTTATAATTTTTATATTATTTTCCTCTTCCTCAGCTGTTTTACCATCATCCTCATTATCTTGGCCAGCACCATAAAAATTCATGCTCTGTAACTTTTTAACTTCAACACGTTTTTCAGCAATTTCATGGCGTTTTGGACCAGGTACATTTTTTTGACTATGTTTTTTCCTTATCTCTTGTTTGATTTCACTAACCTTTTTTCGTTGCATATTTAAATATTTGTTTCTTAATTTCTTCCATTCAACTTTTGGAAGAACTTTCAATTCCGATAAATCAAAATCAATTGATTTTTTTTGGTTTTTTTTCTTTTTTCTACGACGTTTCTTCTTTTTATTCCCAGCATCAATATCATCTTTATCATTTTTATCATCATCTGTATCTGTGGTATCCTCATCTAAATCATCTTGATCACCTTCATCAAGTTTTCTACGTTTCACATTATCTTCATCATGTCCCCAATCAGGTGAATGTTGCCTTTTTCTCTCATCAAGAAAATTCTGATTATCTTCAGATTGCTCTTTTAAGAATGTTCGGATACTACATAAATTTTCTGGATCATAAGAATCGCTCGAAATTAAACTTCCAAGAGATTTAAACGTATTCATTGCTCTCTGTGCGCTTTCTTCATTTTCAAATTCGATAAAGCCGAACTCTTTAATTTTTTTCGAAATTTTAAATTTTGGTAATGAAACGTAAGCAACTGGACCAAAACGACTGAAAACATTTCTTACCCAATCATGATCAGCGGTTGGCGGTAGGGATTCAACGTAAATTGTCCGATTATCAGCATCCCAATTTTCAGGGATTTCCTTAATCCGGCTAACTTTTCTCTTATCCTCAGTCAGCTGAAGCTGATCTGAATGGGTGAGAGCTTTAGCTATTTCCTCCGCTGTAGTTACCAATTTTTTGATTTTATTGAATTTAAGAAATATCTCAAGGGGAACATCTATAAAATAAAAGTTATTCTTTAACTTACTCAAGGCGTTAAAGAGCGAAAAACAAAAACAAAAAACTTACGTTTATCCTCTCTGATCAATTTCATGAGGAAACGATCCTTTGAGAGATTCGAATCTCCAAAGTAAAATTCCATTTGTTTTCGGACCGTGTTGTAAAATTCCCGCTTCCTCTGTCTGGGCATTTTTGATTTAATTCCCTTTTCACCAGTTGCATCGTATTGCGGCATGCGAGCCCCATCGATTTCCAGAGTGTATCCCATCACATCCATTTAGAAATTCACACAAAAAACCCAATTTACCCGACTATTTATTTCCGAAAATTTTATTTGACACTCCACTTGAGTTCCCAACCAGTGTAAGACGAAATATGGCGAACTAATTATTTGACAACAAATCGCCGGTATTGCCAACATTGCAAAATAACATCAGCTGATTGTTGTCAATGTCATTTTCGTATAATAGGTTCTTTTAACTGAATACCTTAAAGTTTTAAACAAAATACTCGTCTTCTTAGTGGAAAAAAGAAGTGGTCAACTGCAAGTATTGTCACAGTTATTCACTGATTGTTCTCGAACTAAAATGAAGTTGTAGGTAATTAGTTTGACCGTAATAAACTTAGAGAAAGAATAAAAAAGAAAAAGAAGATAAAAGAAGTTAGCGAACGAATTTTATTTTTAATTCGCTCGCGAATTTTATAAAATAAGTTTTATTTTTTAAATTCTCCATTCAAGAGCAAAACTTATTTTTGGGGAATTGAAAATTTTTTTTCGTTCGCGAATAATTCGTAAAAGAATCGTTCGCGAATCAAATTTAATATCTTGCTGAGGTCATTATGGCATGGTTAATTAATATATTTATGTCTATTATAAATTAAAGGATGATTAAAAGGGTTCAATACATATTTTATTAAGTACATTATGGTTCAGTTTTATGATCAAAAATATATTGTTAATTGTTTCTTCCGACAACTCTCTCATTTTAGTTAAAATAGTCGAAAGGGCACTATTCAACATATTTTCAAACACCGCAAACGTTTCAGGCACTCTCGAAGAGTTACGAGCGGTGTTTACTAATTCAATTTCAACCTCTTGTGTTACTGATAGTGCAGTAGTCGGCCCTGTAATTGATGTTATTAAAGGCCCAATTACAATGAACAGATCTGAATGGATAGAAATGTCAAAGTACGCACTTCAATCCGGCGATTTCTAAACAAACGAAATTGACTGCGCGTAGTTCTGTTCGAATCCGCTTGTAATCCTTTAAATGTAAACGCTGAGGTAGAAAACGTATGGTGAGAAAACCAATTTAACGTTTCAATTCGGTTCTGTTGTGCTCAGATCCGTTCATTGTAATTAGGCCTTAAGTATCATGTCCGAAAAATTTTTAATAATCTTAACTCATGGTCTTCTGAGTTTTCAAAGAGTATTTCTATTAAAGGTGAGATTGAAACTCTTAAAACTGACGAAAATCAGAGACCCTATATTTCAGTTGATGTTATCCCAGTCACGGCAGTTCCTCCTCCCCCATCTACAAATACTGTAGCGATCAACGTGAAGAAATCTGGTTTACGACAAAAGCGACCAAATAATCGTTCAATTAAAAATAAAAAGAATTCTGTTATTAATGCTATTGAAGATATCTGGGGGCACGGTAGTGACCCCGCCAAGACGAGCCAAGCGAAGCGCAAGGGCACTACCTACCTTTTCTCGAAGCGCTTCGTCGTTTTTTTTTAACCCCCATAACTTGGGTTTATTTATTTATTTTTATTTAGTAAGTAAGCTTTGTACAGAAATAAAAATTTCCAATTATACAATAGCTGACAAAGGTATACAAATTTAAATGAAAACTGACTTAATCGCTTAACATTTCAAGGACAATCTGTTTGAATCTGCTAAAATGACAGTTCAGAGGACCAACTTGGAGTCTGTCATGGTTTCTTTGAAGGCGCACCATTGGAGAATTGAAGTATATTTCTAGCGAGGCTCTTGGCGGCATGAAAATATTATTATTCCTGCTATTGAATGTAGGCACCCTTAGACTCAATTCATCAAACAGTGATGTTTTGAGTAATCCGTTGTATATACGATAGAGCGCGCACTCATCGAGATAAAGTCTTCTATTAGCAAGAGATGGAAGGTTAAGAATAGAAAGTCTATCCGAGTAGGAAGAAAAGGATATATTAAATCTACTCAAAAGACTGCGAGTAAATTTCCTTTGTACAACTTCCAATCTATCCACTTTCTTATAGTGATAAGGTGACCAGACCGGTGCGCAGTATTCGAGAATGCTGCGAACAATTGTCAGAAATAATAGTTTAGATGTGGACAAATTATGGAAATTAGCAGAAGTGCGTAAAATAAATCCTGCTAGCCTGTAAGATCTCTTGCAGATATCATCTATATGCCTGTCAAAACCTAGCGTATTGTTGCGGGTCGCGTCCTCGAAAGGGCCCGGCATGCACCTTTCGTCTGGTGGTTTGCGGCTGCGGGAGCTGGCAGGCTAGCATTGCAGTAGTGTGGGGGGGGTTTGCCAAATGCCGCGTCTTGCCACCAGAACGGACCGCCGACAACAGAAAAAATCTCCCGCGACGGAACCAAAAACGGCAAGGTAAAGGAAGGAGGAATGGTGCAGGAGGAACCCCTGTTCCTGCCCGTGATTGACTCTCAGGGGGGGATCCTAGATGGAAAGGGATCCCCCACCTGGCCTAGCCCCAAACCGCCCAAATGACCTTCCCCAGGCCCAAAATTTAGGGGAGGTCCCAATAAAAAAATTAGACCTTAACCGAACGAGGCTGCTAGAAAGATGAAGCGAGGGGAGTTAGGGAAAATTATTAAAAAAAGTAATTTCGAGTCAACATACTCATTTTATTGATCCTTCCCTCTCTATCCTATCCTATACCAAAAAAAAATTACAAAATTGGAGCAATCTTACTTGGTTACAAAATACGTTGGGCGGCCGCCAGTGTAGCTGCTGCTGCTGCTGATGATGCTGATGTATTCGCTGCTGCTGCTGATGATGTTGACGTTGTCGCTGTGGCTGCTGATGATGTTGCTGCAGTCGCTGCTGCCGCTGACGATATTGACGTCATTATTGCTACAGTTCCGATGATGGTGAGGGTGTTTTCTCTTTTCAAAAGAACCGGTAAGTCTATTTTATCCAAGGTCAATTTTATATACTAGGATTAACTGTTTTGCTTTCTTTTTATTTTCAGCTTGGAATTTTCAAAATCACGGTAAGTCTATTTTATTCAAGTCAAATTTATAAACTAGGATTAACTGTTTCGCTTTCTTTTTATTTTCAGCTTGGAATTTTCAAAATCACGGTAAGTCTATTTTATTCAAGTCAAATTTATAAACTAGGATTAACTGTTTCGCTTTCTTTTTATTTTCAGCTTGGAATTTTCAAAATCACGGTAAGTCTATTGAAATTACATAGGTACACTAGGTTCTGGCTTCCCCACTTTTTCCTTTTTTCTTTAACCTTACAATGGAAATTTACGACCGTAAGTAATTGTATCAAATGTTAAAGTTATGTAATAATATTTTCCTCCTTTTCAGATTTCCTCAGAAGTACGACACAGTCTGGAGTCACTAAGGTTATAACGGTAAATTTCTAGTCAGTTAAAGTATTTCGCGAGATATATTAATAAGTTTCTTCAATTTTGTTACAGCAAATTTGCATCACTTTTAGCTTCGTGGCGTATATCAAAAGGGAACAGGTGGAAAAGACAAAAAAGGAAAAGAAAAAAAAAATCCACCTCCTTCGCGACCGCCAACTCAAACTCCGCGTTATTCTTTTTTCCGACCCGCGGTGACTTCTCGACTCCCGACCAAACTCCTTGACTCCTCTCGACTGACTGCCTCGAACCGACGCCACCCAAATCCGCCGTTGACGGTCCCGGTGCCGATCACTCACACAGCTGCGCCGTCAGCCAATCGTGCGCCCGCGGCAGCTGTATGAGCCAGCGGCAGCGGGATCGCGCCTTGCCACTCGTGGTGCGAAGGACTTGGCCGGCAAGCTTTCCGCATCACCTCTTGCTCGGTCCGAGAAAAAATTTGTATCCGACCGAAATATACACAACTCGACGGCGCTCGGTCCGGGAAAAAATTTGTATCCGACCGAAATATAGACGACTAGACGGTGTTCGGTCGGAGTTTTTTGGCTCTTCTTTTACCGTTCCTTGAGTTTCGGGCGGCGAACTTTGGTGAAATTTTTGCTAGGACAGCGACCAAAATTCTTCGCTCGAAACTCAAGGGGCGGAGTTCCGATCGGTAGTCAACAGTGCCGCCGTTACTAAAATTTATTGGATATTGAGGGGCAACTTGGAGCCGAGGGCCATAGGCGTCGGCGAATGCAAGAAAAAAAAGGAATTTCAAGACGGAAGTTTTGCGATTTCAGATTTTTTGATTTCCAGACCATAACAGTATTATCAAAGATCACGCCCAAGTCTTTAAACTGGCTAACCTCTGACAGGGTCACAGAATTAAGGGTGTAATCATGCAACAGAGGTGATTTTTTTAAAGTAAATGACATTTTGAAACACTTATTAACATTTAGAGACAGACAGTTAGCATGACACCAGTCTTCAAGAGCGAAGAGGTCGGTCTGAAGAATATCACAGTCAATTTGAGAGTGAATCACTCGGAAGATTTTGAGGTCGTCAGCATATAAAAGACAGTCAGAACTAATCACCATGGTCAAGTCGTTAATAAATAACAAAAAGAGTAGCGGTCCGAGAATAGAACCTTGTGGGACACCAGACGACGGAACAAACTCACATGACGAACACCCGGAAAATACGACCCGCAATTTACGGTTAGATAAATAGGACGAAATCCAAGACAATAAAAGACCCTGCAAGCCATATTTATTTATTTTATTTAAGAGAATTTCATATGAGACATGATCGAAGGCTTTAGAAAAGTCAGTGTAAATCGTATCCACCTGACTACGTTCCTCGAGGGCATGCGCAACAAAATGGTGGAACTCAAGTAGGTTGCTCATGGTTTGATTTGGATTACATCAGATAAACAAAATTCTAGGGATATGATGTCAATAGTGGACTTATTAAACATATATTGCAATTGCATAGCTCTTATACTTTAGATTTTATTGATATCTAAAAAACTCCGATTTCGTCACTGACTCATTGATGATCATCAAAATCCTTAGGGTACTTTCTGAAGTCCAAGAAAGCTGAAATTTGGTATGTAAGCTAGTATTAGTACACAAACAACAACAAAATCGTAAAACTTGGAACTTTTACCCCCCAATCCCTTAAACTAGGGGATGGAAGTTTGTATGAGACTTCCGCAGTCAGAAAGAATATCGATCATAGTTGAAAAACAAATCGATAACTATGGATGTTCCTAGGCTAAAATTATTAAAAAATGTCTGAATTTACTTTGCGGAATACGCGGATATAATTTAAATTTAGGCTAAGTACACACTGGGCGCTTGACGTTGCGTTCAGCGCGTGTTGATAGCGTACATACACCGCGCTCAGCACGGAGTTCTGCGAGCGTTAGAGGGGCGTCCGTAATGGCTGGCTCAGTCAGTTCCGAAATGGACGTCGAAGTAATTGCTTGTGTCTGGCTTCTAAGCGTGGGTCCACTCTACACGAAAGCGCGCGTTAAAATGTACGAGACAATGGCGGCCCATGTATCTACAAGCGCGCGGCTGACGCCCGCTCAACGCGCGTTCTTACCAGAGAACGTCTAGTCTAGTCTAGTCTAGTAGACAGAAACGAAAGACAGCCTGTATAGGAATACCAAAGGAGATTCCTTAATCGATGTATACCTCAATGAAAGGTATTTTCATGGACTTTCCGGAGATTAGGAGAAACCGGGACTGTAACTTCAAACAGTAGGGAATTGCGGCCTGGAACATTGGAAGATTCTATCGATGTTGAGCAGCAAACAAAAACACCCTCGTCAGAAAAAACCTTGAAAAAAGCACGAAATAAGTCACAACACGATTAGGAGTGTCTTCAGCTAAAGTTTGAAGGTTTATTCATCGAGAAGGATTGCGTCCATATCATCATATCCCAGTTCAATGACTACTGGAAGGAGATTCCGAAAGAAGATTGGAGTTCTGCAGTTGACTTCTAGAATGCGTTCATATTATTTCAATAATATTTTAATCGAATTTTGTTGTTAGAGAGAAGTTTTACAAAAAAAAAAAAAAATAAGTGTAATATAAGGTCAAATTTTCAAGTACTTATTTAATGGCTTTTTTGTACTCGAGAAATGTAATATCGAGTTTTCAATTGCTTAATTATTTAATTAATTGCTTGTGACGGTGGAATTTGGCGAATATCAGGAGCAATTATTTAAACATTAATTTATAGCCTGCTTGAAAAGGAAAATAAAGTAAATTTTATTGTAGTGCTAATGCAATGAAAATTGTGCGAACATTTGTGAAAATCAGGTGCAATTTTTAATGCAAATTTTATCGAAGTGCCAGTTAAAAAAAAAGAAAAAAACGATAAGGTACACACCTCTCTTAAATTAATTAAATTTAAGACCCCAGATTTACAACAATCCGCAAATTGAGGTCTCAAATGCATATAATATTTAAAATCGTACTTTTGAAGCAGCTGGAAAATTTCGCTTTTTTAGACCATTCGAACGAAAATTGTAAATTTCTTTCACATTTTTAAAGGGTAGAAAAAATTTCGTTTCATATTTTTCAGATAATTCTGGATGAGAATTCGAAAATATCGTTTGAAAATACAAACAATGTTTATGGCCCTTTAAGGACCTAATTTTTCAATTCGTGGATAAATTTATTCAACCTCAGTAAAAATTAAAAAAAAAAAATTATATTCTTAGTAAGGGCTCCCCGGGCTAGACTTTTTCTTATGGGGAATGATGAAAGATGAAGTTTACTCAAGACCAATCAACACCAGAGAAGAATTAGTTACCAGGATTGGGACTGCAGCCACGAAAATACGGGAGAGACTGGCTACCATAGACCTCAAACGCGAAAAAAGACGAAGGCTACTTGCATGCATCGAAACTGGCGTAGAACATTTTGAACAGCTTTTGTAGGACATACGTTTTAATTGTAATTAGTTTTTAAGCGAACAAAATGTATATTTTAGTTAACTTAAGTATAATTTCTTAAAAATGAGGATATTCTGTAAAAGGATTTTTGTAAATAAATTTTCGTATCCTTTTCCTACCTGGGAATGTTGCACCTTTTTGGAAAGGTAATTAGATAGGTAACCTTTAAAAAAAAAAGTAGGTATGTTAATACCGTGAATTTCGGAGAAAAGCGGAGCAAAAGGTGAAAAATCGTGAAGTAAAAGTTAATTTTTTCAAATTCCAGGGGGGATTATGGCCAAGGGGTTGGGGATAAGGGGGCAGTGTTGACCGTTTTGGAAAGGGCTTCGAAATAGTAATTTTTGGAGATCGGTTTGGGGCCGCTGCGATGCGTAGAAAAAAAGATAAAAATACAAGAGCGGTTCCCATATAAAGCAACATCCTGATTTACGAATCACCCTGTAACTGCCGAACGGTGCGAGATACCCCCCCCCCCCCCCCCCCCCGAGACGCGATTGCTTCCTCGGTCTGACATTTCACCCACCCCCTGCAATATTTCCCTCTCCCACCTCTGAACACCCTGTATATGGGATAAGGGATTCAGGCTTTGAGTTGTGTTACGAGCTTTTTCCACGTTCCGTTATTTTTTAATGAATTTTTAAAAATTCGGCCATTACGCTTTTATGCTTACGCTATTTTATGCTTTTCAACCCTATTGTCCCAAAAAACGTGATGTGATAGAATCAAACCGAGTTCAGATTCGTAAATAGGAGGGCCCAAACCCGCATAATCGGCTATAAAAACCGAGAAGGGGAAAACAAATTTTGATTCGCAGGTCTATGTAATTTGAGATGGAACAAAAGGAACAACATGGCTTTATACAGCTAAAGCGCGCGGACGGGCTCCGAGCGACTCTCTAAATTTTAAACGCGTTTTTCTCGAAATGAAAGCATCTCCGGATCTACCGAACCCACTGACATATAAGAACTAGACTGCTGATCCCGTACAAAAACTCACATCAAAAGTAAGACCAAATTTTGACCGAATTCTACCTATCTCGCTCTTGCTTAAGTCCCGCAGGCAGACAACTTTACAAAAAAAATGTCCAATAGCCAAATGGCGCTATGTATGTTCACTTCTTTTGGTTTTTTCTAATATCTTCGCGTGTGATACATCTTTTTGATACTCCCAATAGATAAATAAAAGTAAACACATGCTTTTTGCACATCACTTTTACCCACGACAGCCTTTACAAGTTGCCCGCCAACTCATCATTTTCCGTTGCAATCAGCTGTTAGAAAAGTTTTACGATGTCCAACAGATGGCTACTTAATTTTGTGATACAACTTTTAGCTTTGGTTGGTATATAGGTACGGACACACCAAAAGCGAAGCGAGCGAAGCGAACAATTTAAAAAATTTGGGTGCCGTACAAATCAATTGAAGTGTCCGAATAGAACGCGACATGAGCGAAGCGTCTACTGCGACAGAATGTTCCCAAATTTTAAATTATTCGCGCCGCTTCGCTCGCTTCGCTTTTGGTGTGTCCGTACCTTATATGAGAAATATAAAGGTTAGACAAAGGCATTATATATTTATCTCTGTTATTCATAAGTCCCCAGCTGATTGCCGCGAGGAAATTTTTTAAGAAAAAACTTAAAATTGAGCGTGATATGAAAGAAATACGTTTGTGAAAGTTTAATTATTTTTAATTTGCGTTAGTTTAAACATAATTGTACGATATTTTAGGACATTTTTAATAGCATGATTTGCTCTATGAGGATTGAGCCTGGGCTAAAAATGGTCTTATTTTTCAGACGACGGTCCAGTACTTTCATGTCAGTGACTGTATATGTTTGAGTGGTTCTACCACGCGATGGGTCTTAGGTAATGCAGTTCAATTTTGTTAAACTTGAGACTGGTTATCGGTAATGCATGTTCGTGCCGTCAATTCTGAAAGGATTTTGTGGTTGAAAGTTTTGTGAATTTTGCCTGGGTTTTTTTTGACGATCTCGCAATCGAATTCTAGTTTAATGGGTCGCGTGGAGAGAGCCCGAAAGGAATTAATTTTTATTGAATTTGCCGTTCCCATCGAAATCTGATAGAACGAACGCAGCCATTGACATAACTCAAAGAATCGAAGCGTCCTAACGGTAGTCGGTTGTGAAGTCTCGAAAGCTAGTGACGTTATTTGGTGTTTTTCGCTATTTTCTGATGATTTTAAACCTGAGCGCGACTTAAAATTATTTCTAATTGTCGTTCAATCCTTTTATATTCCCGTGAAGGTGGAATTTGGCGAATATCAGGACCAATTATTTAAACGTTTATTTATAGCCTTGTGCGAACATTTGTGAAAATTGTGAATGTAAACTTTATCGAAGTGCCAGTTCAAAAAATAAAGAAAAAACTATAATCGGGACCGCAGCCAGCAAGGCACCTCCCGGTAAGGGGTTACTCTTTCTTAAATTAATTAAATTTAAGACCCCAGATTGACAACAATCCGCAAATTGGGGTCTCAAATGCATAGAATCGTACTTTTGAAGCAGCTGGAAAATTTCGCCTTTTGTAAATTTCTTTTAAATTTTTTAAAGGGTAGAAAACAGTTCTTTTAATATTTTTCGGATGATTCTGGATGAGAATTCGAAAATATCGTTTGAAAATAAAAACAATTTTTATGACCCATTAAGGACCTAATTTTTCAATTCGTGGATAAATTTATTCAACCTCAGTAAAAATTGAAAAAACTTATATTCTTAGAAAGGGCTCCGCGGGCTGGTTTGGGCTAAATCGACTAGAAATAAAATAAATAAATTATTCTACATTATTCGTCAATTGTTCGCTGAGATATCCGACTTTTTATGAAAAAGGATCCCTTTGTCTTTGATCGTCGATATCTCAGCAACTAATGATCGCACAGTAAATTTAAGGACGATTTCGAAAACTTGAATGAATTCTCTACAAGGACCTGTCATTGGTTTTTAAAGTAAACAATTTTTTTTCTCCTTTGACATTAATTTGAAAAACTGAAAAAAACGACTTTTTGCGTTTTTTTAGAAAACCATCCGCTGATTTACAAATATAGACGGAAAGACTAATACTTTCTGGTTTTGTTACAGCCTACTGTACCCCCAATAACCCTGTAAATTTTCAAATCGGTACTTGAAACTGTTTTCCCGATTTATGAAAGTTTTACAAAAGAATTAATCCATTACTGCGCAAGTTTTTTATCATGGGACAAACTAAAAAATTCGCGATGTTTTTACTAAAAAAGGATCAAGTTTACGAATAAATTTCATATGACAAAAATTTCTTCTTCGCCGAGCCGTCTTCATTTTCTTTGTCAACATGGGTTTTTTCGCTGATCGTCTTCCATAAAGTCTTATCTCTCGTAACCTTCTATGGATTGTTTCGGCGCTAAGGTCGACTTTATGATAGTCCTTTAGCTCTGCCCTCATACGGACAGCGGTTTTAAAAAGCGATCCTTCAAAGCCTGCCGTCGTAAGGACTTGTCTGTCCTTGAATTTGTCTTCCGTTTTCTTCCAAATCATTTCATTCTCTCCGGACCCTCTCTTTTTTCTTCATTAATCGAACGAAAGTTGAATGGCTGCACCCTATTATAGCCGCTATTTAACACGTGAATGCTATTTTATGTGGACAACTATTCTTCCATATTAATAAACAAAAATTGATTTCTCTGAATAATTGCATTGGTAAATATTTAAATAACATTAAATATTCATGTTAAGACACTGATTTTATCAGTACTTTGTTTATAAATATGGGCAAGAAAAAAAATTTTGTAACGCGCCCATGTACATGGAATAGTGCGTCTTTGGCAAGCACAAATGTCTAATCGCCAAATTGCAAACCAATTGAGATGCTCTTTAAAACTTGTTTATGGAGCAGTAAAAAATTCCAAGTACACGGAACGGTGGAAAGAAAAAGAAAATTCTTTAAAACGTCTAAGCTAACAGATCGACAAATCATCAGAGCTTCAAAAAAGGACTCTAGAAGGAGCTGACATCCAACGCTAAATTTTCAGTGATAACGTAACGGCAGTTTCAGCAAGCACCGTTAGAAGGTGTTTGGCTGAGGCTGGGAAGAAACCATTCGTGTCTGCAAACAACCGTAAAAAAGTATCGAATTTGCAAAGCCTCATTTGGCCTGGACAGTAAACCAATGGAAATATGTGTTAGGGAGCGACGAAACAAAAATTAATAGAATGGGTCCAGACGGTAGGAGGTTTGTTCGTCAACCTAAAGCCGCTGCATTTGATTCGAGGTATACTACTCTTGTTGTAAAGTATGGCGGATGATCGAACATCGTTTGCGGCTAGGGGAGATTGGCCTAAAATGAAACACCTTAAGCTTAATTTCGTATATTTTTTTTATTTTTCAACAAAACGTAAAATATTTTTCGACAAAAACAAACATAAACTTAAAATACATACACTGTATAAAAGTAAACATAAAATAAGTCTTTCTTTCCTGTGTAAATATGACTTCTAAAAAGGCCTCAAAATATCATTTTACCCAAGTAAAGATCACGTCGAAGAAAAACTCAATTTTTGGAGTAACTGATATTATAATTGAGTGTTAAGCATAAGTGTAAGTATATTTAACTGTTTAAAAAAGTGCTACTGAAAAAACAAACTTAACCGTGTCTATTCATTGATCTTGTGGGTAAATTGAAATAGTATGTCATTTTGCCCTCAAACGTAGCATTTTGTTTTTTTGTAAAAAATAATATTTCCAACGAACAAAAAAATAACACTTACACTCATACAACCCCTACCAAGAACTATAGTCCTCGCTGATGTCATAAGTTCTTCTCAAGCTCTCCCAGTTTTTTTATACCAACACTTTGATTTCTCTGATAATAATATATTATAGATGACTGAAAATAGGTTTTTAACTACTACTCTAATAAAAACAAAGAGAACTCACTAAAATTTTTACAGCAGCGCTGGTCGATACGTCTGCTTCCATAGATGGACTGCAAAAGACTGAACTAAAGCTAGAACTGGAGATATGTGCAATGTGTCATTTTACCCTAGTATTTCATTTTAGGCTAGTCTCCCCTACTTCTCCTGGAATGGGGTTGGCCCCATTCATAGCATAGCAGGCACTCTGACGAAGAAAAAGTACGTCGACATACTTGAAAACGTAATGCTGTCATGGGCTGAGGAAAATTTGCCTGTGATCTGGACATTCCAACAGGACAACGATCCTAAGCGCGCACACAGCAAAGTATACCAACAACTCTTTTCAAGGCAACTTTATTAGTGTGCTGTAGTTTCCTTCATCTAGTGCGCACCTCAATCCTATTGAATATCTGTGGGACGACGTACAGAAATCAGTTTCTTCAAAAAACTTCAAAAATGTTGACGAACTTTTTACTGCAATTAAATTAGCCTAGGGAAATATACCTGAGGGGAAATGTATGCGACATAAACTTTCAATGAAGAAGAGGTGCGAAGAAATAATATTACAAAAAGGTTTCCTATGATATATTGAAATAAACCAATTTATTCAATGTAAAACAAGTGTTATTAATTAGTTGTCTGGCGAAATTTATGTATTTGAAACATTATGGCAAATAATATAATAATAAGTTTTAATGTATTGTAAGTCAGAGAATGTTCATTTAGCTCCTCTTCGTGCATATGAAACCAGAATATTGAGAATTTTCAATTCAATTAAACATCATATATGTGTTTCTAATTTATTGTCCATATCTGTACGTACTAAAAATCAGTCACAGCAGACTATTTTAATTTAAATAAAGGTTCAAGCACGTAAAGAAGAAGCCGCATTTGATTATTATTATTCTTCATATCAGAAGGTACGAAATCAGCTGGAAAATTGCTGAAATTGGCGAAAAATGTAGTTTTTTGATTTTTTTGATCCTGTTGTACCACCTAAAAAAATCTGACAAAATTTTCAGTGATAGTTCTAGAGATAATATAATATAAAACATTTTTCTCGAGGTAACGTTATTTTTTTTAAATGTTTTTGTCGAACTTCAAAACTTTCGAACGCTCGCTCAATTTCGCTCCGAAAAACTCTCAAAAAATCGTGTAGATGCGTACTTATATTACCTGTAACGTCCATTTGGAATTTTTGAAAAATGTTGAATGATCGCGGACATATCCCAAAAAAACTAGCTCTGTTTCACAGAGTGTTAGAGATCTAAAAATTGGCACAGTAGTACACTGGCGAGCAGCAACTGGTTAGGTACGCCCTAATATTTTCAGTTTTTTAGAAGCCGGATAGGTATAGCGAAATAAATCGATAATGGTTTTATTACTTATGGGAATTCCAATCATAAAATGCAGTTTCGAGAACAATGACACATACGATTGTTTACTTGCATGCATTTATCTTAAATTGTGCATATAAAAGCGGAGCAACTGATTAGGTACATTGCAAAAAAAAAACTAAAATATCGTGTATTGCTACAATATATTTTAATAATTAATAATTTGTAGCTTTACCATTATTCCTAATGGCTTCAAATAATCTATTTTTTATTGATTGATATAAATTTTTATAAATGGGTGGAGGAATATTCGCTCAAGCTTCTTTTATTGCTTCTTCTAGCATTACATTATTCTCTTATTGCTTGCCATTGCTCTAAATTTTCGTGCACAACCATCCCCAGAGATTTCCTTTGATGTTGACATCGGGCGAAAGTGATGGCTAATCTAAAACTCTGATGTCTTCTACCTCAAACCAGTCTTTAACACAACGAGCAGTATGAATTGGTGCCAGATCTTGTTGAAAAATCCAATCCGTTTCTCCCATTATTTCATCAAAATCCACTGCTGCCGTCCGTAGTAAATCTACGTGTGTTTATGCGGTCTGTCTTCTTCTTAAAATTCGTATCTCCACAGATCCGTTATAGGATATGCCTCCCTATATCATAATTGAACCCGTTCTGCTGTGGTGGCGGGATAAATATTTCGTCTCCTTCCGAATATCATAGAAATAATATGAGAAACCATCAGGACCATCCAAACAGAATCGTTTTTCATCGGAAAAGATAACTTTCTTCCACTCTTCATCACAGCTGATGTGGTTTCGAGCAAACTGTAATTGTGCTTGCTGATATCTTCGCGTTAACGCTGGTATTTTCTTTAAACGGAGTTATTGTTGGGCTTTCTTTTATTACCCTTCGTACTGTCCAGACACTAGCCGAAGTTCCAGCTTGTTTTCCAATTTTCCGTGCACTTAGTGTAGATTTTGACGCTAACTTCAAAATTCGGTACCGTTTTCTCTCAGTGGTCGCAGCTAAGCTAAGACCGATTTTTTCTGCTATTTTCCTTAAGGAATATCTTTCCTGCTTCGAAGTTATTAGTTTTCCAATTTCTTCCATTGACAATTGTTTTTTTTCCCATTATTTAGGATAGTACGTAGTTTTTTCAAAAATAAATTTTCGCAAAAAAAATAATAACACACTCACTGTTCGCAAGTCTAGAGGAAAATTTCCCAGAATTTTAATTTTTCCATTTTCCCGTGCATTTTTTAAGTCCTATACAGGCAAAAAAATTATTTTCTAAAAAAGGGCTCCCCCGATTGGTTTTTTTTGCTAAATCTACTCTAAGTAAAATAACTAGGTAAAAAGCAGAAAATACTAGAGGAAAAAATGGCAGAATTTCAATTTTTACATTTTCCCGTGTATTTTTTAAACCCTATACAGGCAAAAAAATTATATTCTAAAAAAAAGCTCCGCGGTTCGGCTTTTTTGGCTAAATCTACTATAAGTAAAATAACTAGATGATTCTAGGCAAAACATAGGTAGATATTTTTAAAAATATTCAATTAAATATACATTGAAGATGTAAACATTAAATTTTATCATAATTAATATTTTAACGCTTTTTAAAAAAATTGCCAATGTAGTTCAAAAATTTGAATTACCCCCCTCCCCTCCACAACCACTTTTTACTTTGAGAACCGCCCCACGAAAAAAATTCTGGCTACGGCCCTGACATAATGTCAATGAAAAAATGTAAACAGGGAGTATTGTGAATTTCTAAGAAATAAACAGCTAAGAAAATTAGCCCAAAATCCCTTTTTGTTTTAGGTGCAGTTGAATGTTTTTGGTAAAGTTACAAGTAATTCTGAGGGATACAAAATTGTTACGCGTAAAACGCGAGTCCTACAAAGAAATACAAAAAGTAGCATCTTGTTCGAAAGACGATTCAAGGTAGTACCGTTAACATTTCCTGGAATTTCGCTGTATGGAATAAAGATAGGGAGGCAGAACAGAGTTTAAATTTTTTGTGGGATTCACATAGCTTCTGCTAGACAAAGAGAGCTGACAGAAAATTTGTGGAATTTTAAACACACGTTCCATCTCGCCCGTGCCCTCCCACTCTAACTCGTTGAAAGTTTTTTCATCTAACTCCAAAATCGAAAAAGATTCGTTTTCAGAATCAAATCACCTGCCCCTCCAATCCAACCCCTCTTGCGAACGAAGGTCCCGTATTCTAGATTTTTAGCTTTTTGTTCTTTGTGCACTAATACTAGCTTATATACCAATTTTCAGCTAAGGGTCGAGGAAAAACACACAAGTGAAACGCGACCCGCCAATCTTGCACCGATTGCAAACGAATTTTTCCCACTTCTGGGAATCGTCTGGTGGGCTTGGCACTGTCTAACGGTTATTGCCACAGTTCGCCGATCTGCCGCTAGTCCTGGCGAAGCCGAAAAACGATAATATCAGTACAGTAACGCTATGGAAGCCATCCCGACTGGATTCGTTGCGTTAGAGGTCAACTTGTTGCTGTTTCACATGGGGATAAGCCTGGAGGTCTTCGCGAGGGAGCTTCTGGGAATGACCCATCTAGAGCTGTTGACGCTCCTGGACCATCCGATGCCCTATCACCAAATGCCACAAGAGATGCAGGAGCACTACCGGAGGATGTGGGACTGGACCAACCTCCGCGAGTGCGACCGCTACAGAGCTTTGAACCTTTAAACGTAAGCATTGTTTTATTTAAAAAAAAAAAAAAAAACCCATTTCCCATTTAAATAATAATAATAATAATAAAACGTGAATAAAACTAAATTTTCTCTGCTTTTTCCAACACCTAGGCGACTGTGACGATGCTTGATGTTTGGTGATCGTTGGCGTCTCCTTCGGCCTGAAGTGCCTTTTTTTTATGTATATATTTTTATTTATATGTTTATTTGAAATAAAAAATATTAATAAAAGATTTCCCTTATTATTTCTTCCTTTTAAAACTATTATTGTTCTTAATGGTTTATGATCAAATTCAATAATTTTGTTTTTTATTGTTTTGTTTTTATCTATAAACAGTTTTTTTAAGGTTTCGCTTTCTTCTGCTCAACTTTTCTTCCCCTAGGTCGAATAAAAATGTATTAGAGAATTAAAGTAGCAAACTTGTCGGTCACACTTAACAATTAATTACATAAAACCCTGCACTATTTTTTATTTATTTCTGTCTTTTATTTTCTTTTATTGTCATATTGTTTACATTTTGTGTAACAGTTGAGTGGAAAAAGCCCTTTTTCTATTTTTCTTAGAAACATGAATTAATTAATCTAGGGGAACGGAGAGAAAATAATTTCTATATTTGACTAAATAGAGTAAGGTTAGTTAGCAAATAATTCATAAAAAAATAAAAAACGAAAACAATTAATTAATCCTACTCAAACAAAAAATAATAATTCAATTGCACATGAAGTCTCGGTCACTACTTTTTTTAAATGTTTATTTATTATCATTTTCTCCACTAAAAATTTACAAGCCGTGTGCTCGTATTTATATTAAAAAAATAATAATAATAATAATAGCTATTTTTATAACAAATAAAAAATGTTATTTTTATAATAAATAAATAAATAAAAATAATACAAAATTAGAAAATTAAAACGTTCGCAATAGGACAGGCAAATTTTTCTTCTCACTCGATTCAATCAATCGAGAATTTATTCACACCCTCTCAATCATTTAGTTACGTTTCTTTTTATATTTTATAATTTTAATTAAGGAAATTGGTAAAAAAGAAAATTAAATAGTATTAGAGATTGATGATTTCTTTTACAAGTGTTAGCTAAATCAACTCTAAGTAAAACAACTAGATGACTCTAGGTAAAAAACAGAAAAGTCCAGAAGGAAAAATCGTAGAATTTCAATTTTTTCATTTTCCCGTGTATTTGTTAAACCCTATACAGGCAAAAAAAATATTTTCTAAAAAAGAGCCCCCTGGATCGGTTTTTTGGCTAAATCTACTATAAGTAAAATACCTTGATGATTCTAGGCAAAAAACAAAAAAGTCTAGAGGAAAAAATCGCAGAATTTCAATTTTTACATTTTTCAGTGCATTTTTTCAGCCATATAATAACACACTCACTGTTCGCAGTCCAACATATTGGGTTCGCGGGAAAGTTCTGTCGTATTTTACTACCTGTGAGGTCAAAACAATCAGGTAGAATGCGTCGTGTGGGGTCTTATTATTTAGCGTACCTCTCGTGGGATATAAAAGGACTACTTTCAATATCCCTCGTCAGTTAGTTGAGAAGTATAGAGTGAATAAGATGGAAGTGGATAATGTGCATTCAAGACATTGTATTTTGTAGGAGTTCCAGAAAGGAAGCAAAGCATCGGTTGCTTGTAAAAATTTATGTGACACATTGGGATGTGAAGTTGTAAATGTTCGGACCTGCCAAAGATGGTTTGCCAAATTTTGCCCAGGAGATTTCAATCTTACAGAAGATCGTCGATCTGGGCGGTCGAGGTCGATAATGACATTCTGCGGTCCATATTGGAGAGCAACCCACATCTAACCTCTAGAGCAATTGTAAAGGAATTAGGCATCCACCATTCGACTGCTCAAGAACACATCAAACATCTTGGATTTGTCTTGAAGCAGAGTATTTGGGTTCCGCACAATTTGAAAGAAATTTATCGGAACGTGTGAGAATCTGTTCATCTCTCTTTATTAGACACAATGTGGAGCCGTTTTTGAACAAGCTCATTACGGGAGATAAAAAGTTGGCGTCTGTACGAGAATATAAAAAAAAAAAAAGTTTACTGTAAACCTGGAACATCCGCCACAATTATTGGAAAACCAGATCTTCATCCACGGAAGGTAATGCTCTGATTGTGGTGGGATAGAAAAAGTCCAGTGTACTACGAGCTACTTAAACAGGGGCAAACCATCAATGCGAACATCTATTGTAACCAGCTTGATAAATTGAATGCAGCTATCAAGGAAAAACGGCGGTATTAGCGAACAGAAAATGAATTGTGTTCCATCAGCATAATGCAAAACCACATACTGCAATGGAGGCACAACCAAAGTTGAATGAGTTTGGATGGGAAGTTCTTAGTCACCCACCATATTCACCTGACATTGATCCACCGGATTACTATCTATTCCGATCGCTTCAGAATTATCTGACGGGAAAAAAATTTACTTCTTTCGAAGCTGTTGCTTAATATTTTGGGTCCAATGATGAGAACTACTACGCTAGGGGGATCGGCAAGTTGCCTTAAAGATGGCAACGAGTGGTTGTAAAAAATGGACATTATATTATTGATTAAAATGTAAATAGACGTTATTAAAACTGATTCAAATATTTTCCTTAAGGGAGTATTCTAGTCTAGAAATTTAAAAAAATCGATTTTTTTTTTGCTATTTTCAAAGTTTAACTATATTCAAGAATATGTCTACAAGAGGATTTTTCAAAATTCAAATTATTTTCGGAGTTATAGGTATTTTTCTGACCCGGCATTTCATGACTTAGACTGCAAAAAACTTTACGCGAAACTTTAAACGCGTTTTTCTAGACTTGTCTATGGCTGGAACTACCCCCATCCCCAAATTTCAATTTTTACTATTTTTAAAAAATTCGAAACAATCCGAAAAAGTGGTCCAAAAAGTGTTTTTTTTCAGGCAGTCGCCATTTCGTGAAACAATTTTTTTCCAACTTTTCCGTAGTTCTAACCATTGCGACATTATTCTAGATTAATAATTTTTGTTTTTGCTTGGTTTCAAATTGCTAGGAGGGTTGAAATCGTGGGTATGGTCACGTGCCAATTTTTTGAGACCCCCCACTTCATCAGCTGCTAATTTGTGGAATTTTTTTATTTTTTAATTTTTTTCTCTATTATAATGTTAATAAATAACTTATAAAAAAATGGATACTAAAAATATTAATTGCCTTTTTTTTACGACACTTCAAAACTTACCTGAAATTCATGCCTCTAGACTAGAATACCCCCTTAAAATACGACAGAACTTTCCCACCAACCTGATAGAATAACGTACCTAATCAGTTGCTAATCCGCTTTTATATGCACAATTTTAGATATATGCATCCAGGTAAACGCTCGTATGTGTGATTGTTCTCGAAACTGCATTTTATGATTGGGATTACCATAAGTAATAAAACCATTATTGATTTGTTTCGCTATACCTCGCTGGCTTCTAGAAAACAGGAAATATTGTGGTCTACCCACTGACATGAAAGAACTGGACTGCTAACCGTCGTCTGAAAAATGAGACCATTTTTAGCACAGGCTCAATCCTCATGGAGCAAATCATTCTATTAAAAATGCCCTAAAATACCGTACAATTATGTTTAAACTGACGCAAATTAAAAATAATTGAGCTTTCACGAACCGATTTCTCTCATATCACGCACAATTTTGTTTTTTCATAAAAAAGTTCCTCGCGGCAATCAGCTGGGGACTTAAGAAAAACAAAGATAGCTATACAAATTATTTTTCTGCCTTTGTCTAACCTTCACATTTCTCGTTTATACCAACCCAAGCTAAAAGTTGTATCACAAAATGAAGTAGCCATCTGTTGGACATCGTTAAACTTTTCTAACAGCTGATTGCAACGGAAAATGATGAGTTGGCGGGCAACTTGTAAAGGCTGTCGTGGGTAAAAGTGATGTGCAAAAAGCATGTGTTTACTTTTATTTATCTATTGGGAGTATCAAAAAGATGTATCACACGCGAAGATACTAGAAAAAACCAAAAGAAGTGCACATACATGGCGCCACCTTCATTTGGCTATTGGCCATTTTTTTTTGTAAATTTGTCTGCCTGCGGGTTTAAGAAAGAGCGAGATGGTTAGAATTCGGTCTTACTTTTGATGTGAGTTTTTGTACGGGATCAGCAGTCCAGTTCTTATGTCAGTGCTGTATATGTTTGAGTGGTTCTACCACGCGATGGGTCTTAGGTAATGCAGTTCAATTTTGTTAAACTTGAGACTGGTTATCGGTAATGCATTTTCGTGCCGTCAATTCTGAAAGGATTTTGTGGTTGAAAGTTTTGTGAATTTTGCCTGGGTTTTTTTTGACGATCTCGCAATCGAATTCTAGTTTAATGGGTCGCGTGGAGAGAGCCCGAAAGGAATTAATTTTTATTGAATTTGCCGTTCGCATCGAAATCTGATAGAACGAACGCAGCCATTGACATAACTCAAAGAATCGAAGCGTCCTAACGGTAGTCGGTTGTGAAGTCTCGAAAGCTAGTGACGTTATTTGGTGTTTTTCGCTATTTTCTGATGATTTTAAACCTGAGCGCGACTTAAAATTATTTCTAATTGTCGTTCAATCCTTTTATATTCCCGTGAAGGTGGAATTTGGCGAATATCAGGACCAATTATTTAAACATTTATTTATAGCCTTGTGCGAACATTTGTGAAAATTGTGAATGTAAACTTTATCGAAGTGCCAGTTCAAAAAATAAAGAAAAAACTATAATCGGGACCGCAGCCAGCAAGGCACCTCCCGGTAAGGGGTTACTCTTTCTTAAATTAATTAAATTTAAGACCCCAGATTGACAACAATCCGCAAATTGGGGTCTCAAATGCATCGAATCGTACTTTTGAAGCAGCTGGAAAATTTCGCCTTTTGTAAATTTCTTTTAAATTTTTTAAAGGGTAGAAAACAGTTCTTTTAATATTTTTCGGATGATTCTGGATGAGAATTCGAAAATATCGTTTGAAAATAAAAACAATTTTTATGACCCATTAAGGACCTAATTTTTCAATTCGTGGATAAATTTATTCAACCTCAGTAAAAATTGAAAAAACTTATATTCTTAGAAAGGGCTCCGCGGGCTGGTTTGGGCTAAATCGACTAGAAATAAAATAAATAAATTATTCTACATTATTCGTCAATTGTTCGCTGAGATATCCGACTTTTTATGAAAAAGGATCCCTTTGTCTTTGATCGTCGATATCTCAGCAACTAACGACGACGATTTCGAAAACTTGAATGAATTCTCTACAAGGACCTGTCATTGGTTTTTAAAGTAAACAATTTTTTTTCTCCTTTGACATTAATTTGAAAAACTGAAAAAAACGACTTTTTGCGTTTTTTTAGAAAACCATCCGCTGATTTACAAATATAGACGGAAAGACTAATATTTTCTGGTTTTGTTACAGCCTACTGTACCCCCAATAACCCTGTAAATTTTCAAATCGGTACTTGAAACTGTTTTCCCGATTTATGAAAGTTTTACAAAAGAATTAATCCATTACTGCGCAAGTTTTTTATCATGGGACAAACTAAAAAATTCGCGATGTTTTTACTAAAAAAGGATCAAGTTTACGAATAAATTTCATATGACAAAAATTTCTTCTTCGCCGAGCCGTCTTCATTTTCTTTGTCAACATGGGTTTTTTCGCTGATCGTCTTCCATAAAGTCTTATCTCTCGTAACCTTCTATGGATTGTTTCGGCGCTAAGGTCAACTTTATGATAGTCCTTTAGCTCTGCCCTCATACGGACAGCGGTTTTAAAAAGCGATCCTTCAAAGCCTGCCGTCGTAAGGACTTGTCTGTCCTTGAATTTGTCTTCCGTTTTCTTCCAAATCATTTCATTCTCTCCGGACCCTCTCTTTTTTCTTCATTAATCGAACGAAAGTTGAATGGCTGCACCCTATTATAGCCGCTATTTAACGCGTGAATGCTATTTTATGTGGACAACTATTCTTCCATATTAATAAACAAAAATTGATTTCTCTGAATAATTGCATTGGTAAATATTTAAATAACATTAAATATTCATGTTAAGACACTGATTTTATCAGTACTTTGTTTATAAATATGGGCAAGAAAAAAAATTTTGTAACGCGCCCATGTACATGGAATAGTGCGTCTTTGGCAAGCACAAATGTCTAATCGCCAAATTGCAAACCAATTGAGATGCTCTTTAAAACTTGTTTATGGAGCAGTAAAAAATTCCAAGTACACGGAACGGTGGAAAGAAAAAGAAAATTCTTTAAAACGTCTAAGCTAACAGATCGACAAATCATCAGAGCTTCAAAAAAGGACTCTAGAAGGAGCTGACATCCAACGCTAAATTTTCACTGATAACGTAACGGCAGTTTCAGCAAGCACCGTTAGAAGGTGTTTGGCTGAGGCTGGGAAGAAACCATTCGTGTCTGCAAACAACCGTAAAAAAGTATCGAATTTGCAAAGCCTCATTTGGCCTGGACAGTAAACCAATGGAAATATGTGTTAGGGAGCGACGAAACAAAAATTAATAGAATGGGTCCAGACGGTAGGAGGTTTGTTCGTCAACCTAAAGCCGCTGCATTTGATTCGAGGTATACTACTCTTGTTGTAAAGTATGGCGGATGATCGAACATCGTTTGCGGCTAGGGGAGATTGGCCTCAAATGAAACACCTTAAGCTTAATTTCGTATATTTTTTTTATTTTTCAACAAAACGTAAAATATTTTTCGACAAAAACAAACATAAACGTAAAATACATACACTGTATAAAAGTAAACATAAAATAAGTCTTTCTTTCCTGTGTAAATATGACTTCTAAAAAGGCCTCAAAATATCATTTTACCCAAGTAAAGATCACGTCGAAGAAAAACTCAATTTTTGGAGTAACTGATATTATAATTGAGTGTTAACACTTAGCCGACCGCACGCGCCACAGAGAACTGTTCGGTTTCCACCGCGCTTCGGAAAGGCCAAACTAAGAAGCCTTCAAAATTAGTTGATTTTATTATATGTTGTGCTCCACAGCAGCAGTCCGTCAGCAATTGCGAAAAACCCCAAGTCGAGGTAGTTAACAATGACAGAAAACGAGAAACGCGTTGCTAAAGTTAAAATGGGAAATCTCCCCGATCGGTCGGACACCGACTTACTTCAAAATGGGGAGATCTCCCCGATCGGTCGGGCACCGACTTACTTCAAAATGGGGAGATCTCCCCGATCGGTCGGCAAAGTGTTAAGCATAAGTGTAAGTATATTTAACTGTTTAAAAAAGTGCTACTGAAAAAACAAACTTAACCGTGTCTATTCATTGATCTTGTGGGTAAATTGAAATAGTATGTCATTTTGCCCTCAAACGTAGCATTTTGTTTTTTTGTAAAAAATAATATTTCCAACGAACAAAAAAATAACACTTACACTCATACAACCCCTACCAAGAACTATAGTCCTCGCTGATGTCATAAGTTCTTCTCAAGCTCTCCCAGTTTTTTTATACCAACACTTTGATTTCTCTGATAATAATATATTATAGATGACTGAAAATAGGTTTTTAACTACTACTCTAATAAAAACAAAGAGAACTCACTAAAATTTTTACAGCAGCGCTGGTCGATACGTCTGCTTCCATAGATGGACTGCAAAAGACTGAACTAAAGCTAGAACTGGAGATATGTGCAATGTGTCATTTTACCCTAGTATTTCATTTTAGGCTAGTCTCCCCTACTTCTCCTGGAATGGGGTTGGCCCCATTCATAGCATAGCAGGCACTCTGACGAAGAAAAAGTACGTCGACATACTTGAAAACGTAATGCTGTCATGGGCTGAGGAAAATTTGCCTGTGATCTGGACATTCCAACAGGACAACGATCCTAAGCGCGCACACAGCAAAGTATACCAACAACTCTTTTCAAGGCAACTTTATTAGTGTGCTGTAGTTTCCTTCATCTAGTGCGCACCTCAATCCTATTGAATATCTGTGGGACGACGTACAGAAATCAGTTTCTTCAAAAAACTTCAAAAATGTTGACGAACTTTTTACTGCAATTAAATTAGCCTAGGGAAATATACCTGTGGGGAAATGTATGCGACTTAAACTTTCAATGAAGAAGAGGTGCACAGAAATAATATTACAAAAAGGTTTCCTATGATATATTGAAATAAACCAATTTATTCAATGTAAAACAAGTGTTATTAATTAGTTGTCTGGCAAAATTTATGTATTTGAAACATTATGGCAAATAATATAATAATAAGTTTTAATGTATTGTAAGTCAGAGAATGTTCATTTAGCTCCTCTTCGTGCATATGAAACCAGAATATTGAGAATTTTCAATTCAATTAAACATCATATATGTGTTTCTAATTTATTGTCCATATCTGTACGTACTAAAAATCAGTCACAGCAGACTATTTTAATTTAAATAAAGGTTCAAGCACGTAAAGAAGAAGCCGCATTTGATTATTATTATTCTTCATATCAGAAGGTACGAAATCAGCTGGAAAATTGCTGAAATTGGCGAAAAATGTAGTTTTTTGATTTTTTTGATCCTGTTGTACCACCTAAAAAAATCTGACAAAATTTTCAGTGATAGTTCTAGAGATAATATAATATAAAACATTTTTCTCGAGGTAACGTTATTTTTTTTAAATGTTTTTGTCGAACTTCAAAACTTTCGAACGCTCGCTCAATTTCGCTCCGAAAAACTCTCAAAAAATCGTGTGGATGCGTACTTATATTACCTGTAACGTCCATTTGGAATTTTTGAAAAATGTTGAATGATCGCGGACATATCCCAAAAAAACTAGCTCTGTTTCACAGCACGACCTAGCGGTGAAAAAGAGTGTTAGAGATCTAAAAATTGGCACAGTAGTACACTGGCGAGCAGCAACTGGTTAGGTACGCCCTAATATTTTCAGTTTTTTAGAAGCCGGATAGGTATAGCGAAATAAATCGATAATGGTTTTATTACTTATGGGAATTCCAATCATAAAATGCAGTTTCGAGAACAATCACACATACGATTGTTTACTTGCATGCATTTATCTTAAATTGTGCATATAAAAGCGGAGCAACTGATTAGGTACATTGCAAAAAAAAAAACTAAAATATCGTGTATTGCTACAATATATTTTAATAATTAATAATTTGTAGGTTTACCATTATTCCTAATGGCTTCAAATAATCTATTTTTTATTGATTGATATAAATTTTTATAAATGGGTGGAGGAATATTAGCTCAAGCTTCTTTTATTGCTTCTTCTAGCATTACATTATTCTCTTATTGCTTGCCATTGCTCTAAATTTTCGTGCACAACCATCCCCAGAGATTTCCTTTGATGTTGACATCGGGCGAAAGTGATGGCTAATCTAAAACTCTGATGTCTTCTACCTCAAACCAGTCTTTAACACAACGAGCAGTATGAATTGGTGCCAGATCTTGTTGAAAAATCCAATCCGTTTCTCCCATTATTTCATCAAAATCCACTGCTGCCGTCCGTAGTAAATCTACGTGTGTTTATGCGGTCTGTCTTCTTCTTAAAATTCGTATCTCCACAGATCCGTTATAGGATATGCCTCCCTATATCATAATTGAACCCGTTCTGCTGTGGTGGCGGGATAAATATTTCGTCTCCTTCCGAATATCATAGAAATAATATGAGAAACCATCAGGACCATCCAAACAGAATCGTTTTTCATCGGAAAAGATAACTATCTTCCACTCTTCATCACAGCTGATGTGGTTTCGAGCAAACTGTAATTGTGCTTGCTGATATCTTCGCGTTAACGCTGGTATTTTCTTTAAACGGAGTTATTGTTGGGCTTTCTTTTATTACCCTTCGTACTGTCCAGACACTAGCCGAAGTTCCAGCTTGTTTTCCAATTTTCCGTGCACTTAGTGTAGATTTTGACGCTAACTTCAAAATTCGGTACCGTTTTCTCTCAGTGGTCGCAGCTAAGCTAAGACTATTTCTGCTATTTTCCTTAAGGAATATCTTTCCTGCTTCGAAGTTATTAGTTTTCCAATTTCTTCCATTGACAATTGTTTTTTTTCCCATTATTTAGGATAGTACGTAGTTTTTTCAAAAATAAATTTTCGCAAAAAAAATAATAACACACTCACTGTTCGCAAGTCTAGAGGAAAATTTCCCAGAATTTCAATTTTTCCATTTTCCCGTGCATTTTTTAAGCCCTATACAGGCAAAAAAACATGGCAGTCGCGGGACTGGCCGATGGAAGCTTTGCTTCCTACTAATATTTATAGAAATATTTTTTCAAAGTCAATAAGTGCATATGATATTATTAAAATATTGTGAAAATAAATGAAGTGTATTTTTCTGAGAGAGAGAGAGAGAGAGAGAGAGAGAGAGAGAGACACTGTCACGTTTGTCAGTTTGATTGTCGAGATTGTCATATACGTATATATATACGAATATAGAGAGAAAGAGAGAACGATAATGTGTATAAACTCGAATGACTGTATTATTGTTATTATTTTCGTTACTTTTTTTCGTTACCGTCGGAAATTGTGAACGAATCTCCCGCACAACGTCCCAAAGGAAGCTAATATTATTTTCGTTACTTTTTTTCGTTACCGTCGGAAATTGTGAACGAATCTCCCGCACAACGTCCCAAAGGAAGCAAAGCTTCAAAAATTATTTTCTAAAAAAGGGCTCCCCCGATTGGTTTTTTTGGCTAAATCTACTCTAAGTAAAATAACTAGATGATTCTAGGTAAAAAGCAGAAAATACTAGAGGAAAAAATGGCAGAATTTCAATTTTTACATTTTCCCGTGTATTTTTTAAACCCTATACAGGCAAAAAAATTATTTTCTAAAAAAGGGCTTCCCGGTTCGGTTTTTTTGGCTAAATCTACTCTAAATAAAATAACTAGATGATTCTAGGCAAAACATAGAAAAGTCTAGAGGAAAAAATCCCAGAATTTCAATTTTTTCCATTTTCCCGTGTATTTTTTAAGCCCTATACAGGCAAAAAAATTATTTTCTAAAAAAGGTCTCCCCGGTTTGGTTTTTTTGGCTAAATCTACTCTAAATAAAATAACTAGATAATTCTAGGCAAAAAACAGAAAAGTCCAGAGGAAAAAACCGCAGAATTTTAATTTTTCCGTAAAATTTACCGTCTAGAGAGCAAAAAAATTACACATTTCCATAATTTGTTTTCTCAGCCCCTTTTTTCGATATTACAACAACATTTTTTCCCAATAAGTTTTATCCTTGTAGATTGAAGAAAAAAAATTTTTATTTAATTTTTGTATTCAGAAATTTGTATAGAGGGCGCTGAAGCCGGCAACTCGAAAATATGCTGGTTATATTGCCCACAGATAATCTCAGGATTGCGATGTCTGAAACAAAAAATTCAAACGGGATTTTAAAAAGGAAGGTCCCTTACCTTGTAATTTAACTACATTTAGTCGAAAAATGCAAAAAAAAAAAAAACAAAAAAATTACAAAATTTTGAAAAAAATTGACTTTTTTTCATATTTTTCTCTTGCCAACATTTTTCTTTTTTAATTTTTGGGCTAAATTGTCGTAAATTACAATAGAGGCAACCTGAACAAACAAAACGCCCCAAGGTTTATTCAAATCGGTTCGGTAGATCCGGAGATTATCTATGGGCAAACTCAAAAAATGTCATTTCAAGAAAAACGCGTTTAAAGCTTAGAGAGTCGGTCGGAGTCCATCCGCGCGCTTTCGCTGTGTAACTTTTTTTCTATTATGAATTTCTCACCAACAATTTAGAAGATGATTGGAGACTATGAGGAGTCGAAAACAGAAAAAAAATGATTTTTTGTAAATTCTAGACGGTAGTAGTGGCTTAATAAGAGTTAGTAGTGTAGATATTTTTAAAAATATTCAATTAAATATACATTGAAGATGTAAACATTAAATTTTATCATAATTAATATTTTAACGCTTTTTAAAAAAATTGCCAATGTAGTTCAAAAATTTGAATTACCCCCCTCCCCTCCACAACCACTTTTTACTTTGAGAACCGCCCCACGAAAAAAATTCTGGCTACGGCCCTGACATAATGTCAATGAAAAAATGTAAACAGGGAGTATTGTGAATTTCTAAGAAATAAACAGCTAAGAAAATTAGCCCAAAATCCCTTTTTGTTTTAGGTGCAGTTGAATGTTTTTGGTAAAGTTACAAGTAATTCTGAGGGATACAAAATTGTTACGCGTAAAACGCGAGTCCTACAAAGAAATACAAAAAGCAGCATCTTGTTCGAAAGACGATTCAAGGTAGTACCGTTAACATTTCCTGGAATTTCGCTGTATGGAATAAACATAGGGAGGCAGAACAGTGTTTAAGTTTTTTGTGGGATTCACATAGCTTCTGCTAGACAAAGAGAGCTGACAGAAAATTTGTGGAATTTTAAACACACGTTCCATCTCGCCCGTGCCCTCCCACTCTAACTCGTTGAAAGTTTTTTCATCTAACAACTCTAAAATCGAAAAAGATTCGTTTTCAGAATCAAATCACCTGCCCCTCCAATCCAACCCCTCTTGCGAACGAAGGTCCCGTATTCTAGATTTTTAGCTTTTTGTTCTTTGTGCACTAATACACTAGCTTATATACCAATTTTCAGCTAAGGGTCGAGGAAAAACACACAAGTGAAACGCGACTCGCCAATCTTGCACCGATTGCAAACGAATTTTTCCCACTTCTGGGAACCGTCTAACGGTGGGCTGGGCACTGTCTAACGGTTATTGCCTCAGTTCGCCGATCTGCCGCTAGTCCTGGCGAAGCCTAAAAACGATAATGTCAGTACTAGCGTTGCCAGACGTCCCGTATTTCCCGGGACGTCCCGTATTTTAGGCTTAGTTTAAAATGTCCCGGCGGGACTGACTCTGTCCCGTATTCGAACCGTGCTCCGCTCACCGAATTTAACCATAAATTCGCTCGAACTTCCTTTAATCGTAATGTTTACATTATCTTTGACTATTTGATTTTACAGGCTATCTGCTGTCACGATATGATTTTACTGAAAATAATATTCTCTCCAAGGTACTCTTTTTAAACTTTAAAGCTGAAATAAACTACAACAATTTTCAAGAAGCTACGGAACATTTTAAGATAGAAGAAATAAATGTGGATTGCTTGTATGAAGAATTCCAAATAATCAGAAAAAGCCTGAATATTGTTAATACAACTTCTGATTGCAAGAGTATGGGAGCGATTGAAACTTGGAAGAAAGTCATCAAAGGGTTTTCCAGTACCCAAATCCCTAACATTTTCCGAATTTTATCCTTCGTTTTTAGTATACCTAGGTCAAACTGTTTCGTGGAAAGGGTTTTTTCACAGATGGTACTTAAGTGGACTGATGTAAGAAATAAATGTACCCCTAATTTAATAAAAAGCCAGTTGATGACCGTTTTTAATTACGATTATAATTGTATTGATTTTTATAAATATGTTAAAACCTAAAAAAAAATATGTTAAAACTGACTTGCTCCTCGGAGAAATATCAAAAAAAATAAATAATGTCACTATATAATTTTGTTTTTTATTTGTCCCGGATAAAAAACTAAATTCCCGTATATTTTTGCCTATTTAAGCATTTGCCCCTTATAGGCTGAAAAAAAAATCTGGCAACCCTAGTCAGTACAGTAACGCTATGGAAGCCATCCCGACTGGATTAGTTGCGTTAGTGGTCCGCTTCTTGCTGGGGCACATGGGGATAAGCCTGGAGGTCTTCGCAAGGGAGCTCCTGGGAATGACCCATCTAGAGCTGTTGACGCTCCTGGACCATCCGATGCCCTATCACCAAATGCCACAAGAGATGCAGGAGCACTACCGGAAGATGTGGGACTGGACCAACCTCCGCGAGTGCGACCGCTACAGAGCTCTGAACCTTTAAAGGTAAGCATTGTTTTATTTAAAAAAAAAAAAAAAAAACCCATTTCCCATTTAAATAATAATAATAATAATAAAACGTGAATTAAACTAAATTTTCTCTGCTTTTTCCAACACCTAGGCGACTGTGATGATGCTTGATGTTTGGTGATCGTTGGCGTCTCCTTCGGCCTGAAGTGCCTTTTTTTTATGTATATATTTTTATTTATATGTTTATTTGAAATAAAAAATATTAATAAAAGATTTCCTTTATTATTTCTTCCTTTTAAAACTATTATTGTTCTTAATGGTTTATGATCAAATTCAATCATTTCACTTTTATACAATGACTTTCCAGATTTCCGATTTTGTTTTTTATTGTTTTGTTTTTATCTATAAACAGATTTTTTTTAAGGTTTCGCTTTCTCCTGCTCAACTTTTCTTCCCCTATGTCGAATAAAAATGTATTAGAGAATTAAAGTAGCAAACTTGTCGGTCACACTTAACAATTAATTACATAAAACCCAGCACTATTTTTTATTTATTTCTGTCTTTTATTTTCTTTTATTATCATATTGTTTACATTTTGTGTAACAGTTGAGTGGAAAAAGCCCTTTTTCTATTTTTCTTAGAAACATGAATTAATTAATCTAGGGGAACGGAGAGAAAATAATTTCTATATTTGACTAAATAGAGTAAGGTTAGTTAGCAAATAATTCATAAAAAAATAAAAAACGAAAACAATTAATTAATCCTACTCAAACAAAAAATAATAATTCAATTGCACATGAAGTCTCGGTCACTACTTTTTTTAAATGTTTATTTATTATCATTTTCTCCACTAAAAATTTACAAGCCGTGTGCTCGTATTTATATTAAAAAAATAATAATAATAATAATAGCTATTTTTATAACAAATAAAAAAAGTTATTTTTATAATAAATAAATAAATAAAAATAATACAAAATTAGAAAATTAAAACGTTCGCAATAGGACAGGCAAATTTTTCTTCTCACTCGATTCAATCAATCGAAAATTTATTCAAACCCTCTCAATCATTTAGTTACGTTTCTTTTTATATTTAATAATTTTAATTAAGGAAATTGGTAAAAAAGAAAATTAAATAGTATTAGAGATTGATGATTTCTTTTACAAGTGTTAGCTAAATCAACTCTAAGTAAAACAACTAGATGACTCTAGGTAAAAAACAGAAAAGTCCAGAAGGAAAAATCGTAGAATTTCAATTTTTTCATTTTCCCGTGTATTTGTTAAACCCTATACGGGCAAAAAAAATATTTTCTAAAAAAGAGCCCCCTGGATCGGTTTTTTGGCTAAATCTACTATAAGTAAAATACCTTGATGATTCTAGGCAAAAAACAAAAAAGTCTAGAGGAAAAAATCGCAGAATTTCAATTTTTACATTTTTCAGTGCATTTTTTCAGCCATATAATAACACACTCACTGTTCGCAGTCCAACATATTGGGTTCGCGGGAAAGTTCTGTCGTATTTTACTACCTGTGAGGTCAAAACAATCAGGTAGAATGCGTCGTGTGGGGTCTTATTATTTAGCGTACCTCTCGTGGGATATAAAAGGACTACTTTCAATATCCCTCGTCAGTTAGTTGAGAAGTATAGAGTGAATAAGATGGAAGTGGATAATGTGCATTCAAGACATTGTATTTTGTAGGAGTTCCAGAAAGGAAGCAAAGCATCGGTTGCTTGTAAAAATTTATGTGACACATTGGGATGTGAAGTTGTAAATGTTCGGACCTGCCAAAGATGGTTTGCCAAATTTTGCCCAGGAGATTTCAATCTTACAGAAGATCGTCGATCTGGGCGGTCGAGGTCGATAATGACATTCTGCGGTCCATATTGGAGAGCAACCCACATCTAACCTCTAGAGCAATTGTAAAGGAATTAGGCATCCACCATTCGACTGCTCAAGAACACATCAAACATCTTGGATTTGTCTTGAAGCAGAGTATTTGGGTTCCGCACAATTTGAAAGAAATTTATCGGAACGTGTGAGAATCTGTTCATCTCTCTTTATTAGACACAATGTGGAGCCGTTTTTGAACAAGCTCATTACGGGAGATAAAAAGTTGGCGTCTGTACGAGAATATAAAAAAAAAAAAAGTTTACTGTAAACCTGGAACATCCGCCACAATTATTGGAAAACCAGATCTTCATCCACGGAAGGTAATGCTCTGATTGTGGTGGGATAGAAAAAGTCCAGTGTACTACGAGCTACTTAAACAGGGGCAAACCATCAATGCGAACATCTATTGTAACCAGCTTGATAAATTGAATGCAGCTATCAAGGAAAAACGGCGGTATTAGCGAACAGAAAATGAATTGTGTTCCATCAGCATAATGCAAAACCACATACTGCAATGGAGGCACAACCAAAGTTGAATGAGTTTGGATGGGAAGTTCTTAGTCACCCACCATATTCACCTGACATTGATCCACCGGATTACTATCTATTCCGATCGCTTCAGAATTATCTGACGGGAAAAAAATTTACTTCTTTCGAAGCTGTTGCTTAATATTTTGGGTCCAATGATGAGAACTACTACGCTAGGGGGATCGGCAAGTTGCCTTAAAGATGGCAACGAGTGGTTGTAAAAAATGGACATTATATTATTGATTAAAATGTAAATAGACGTTATTAAAACTGATTCAAATATTTTCCTTAAGGGAGTATTCTAGTCTAGAAATTTAAAAAAATCGATTTTTTTTTTGCTATTTTCAAAGTTTAACTATATTCAAGAATATGTCTACAAGAGGATTTTTCAAAATTCAAATTATTTTCGGAGTTATAGGTATTTTTCTGACCCGGCATTTCATGACTTAGACTGCAAAAAACTTTACGCGAAACTTTAAACGCGTTTTTCTAGACTTGTCTATGGCTGGAACTACCCCCATCCCCAAATTTCAATTTTTACTATTTTTAAAAAATTCGAAACAATCCGAAAAAGTGGTCCAAAAAGTGTTTTTTTTCAGGCAGTCGCCATTTCGTGAAACAATTTTTTTCCAACTTTTCCGTAGTTCTAACCATTGCGACATTATTCTAGATTAATAATTTTTGTTTTTGCTTGGTTTCAAATAGCTAGGAGGGTTGAAATCGTGGGTATGGTCACGTGCCAATTTTTTGAGACCCCCCACTTCATCAGCTGCTAATTTGTGGAATTTTTTTATTTTTTAATTTTTTTCTCTATTATAATGTTAATAAATAACTTATAAAAAAATGGATACTAAAAATATTAATTGCCTTTTTTTTACGACACTTCAAAACTTACCTGAAATTCATGCCTCTAGACTAGAATACCCCCTTAAAATACGACAGAACTTTCCCACCAACCTGATAGAATAACGTACCTAATCAGTTGCTAATCCGCTTTTATATGCACAATTTTAGATATATGCATCCAGGTAAACGCTCGTATGTGTGATTGTTCTCGAAACTGCATTTTATGATTGGGATTACCATAAGTAATAAAACCATTATTGATTTGTTTCGCTATACCTCGCTGGCTTCTAGAAAACAGGAAATATTGTGGTCTACCCACTGACATGAAAGAACTGGACTGCTAACCGTCGTCTGAAAAATGAGACCATTTTTAGCACAGGCTCAATCCTCATGGAGCAAATCATGCTATTAAAAATGCCCTAAAATACCGTACAATTATGTTTAAACTGACGCAAATTAAAAATAATTGAGCTTTCACGAACCGATTTCTCTCATATCACGCACAATTTTGTTTTTTCATAAAAAAGTTCCTCGCGGCAATCAGCTGGGGACTTAAGAAAAACAAAGATAGCTATACAAATTATTTTTCTGCCTTTGTCTAACCTTCACATTTCTCGTTTATACCAACCCAAGCTAAAAGTTGTATCACAAAATGAAGTAGCCATCTGTTGGACATCGTTAAACTTTTCTAACAGCTGATTGCAACGGAAAATGATGAGTTGGCGGGCAACTTGTAAAGGCTGTCGTGGGTAAAAGTGATGTGCAAAAAGCATGTGTTTACTTTTATTTATCTATTGGGAGTATCAAAAAGATGTATCACACGCGAAGATACTAGAAAAAACCAAAAGAAGTGCACATACATGGCGCCACCTTCATTTGGCTATTGGCCATTTTTTTTTGTAAATTTGTCTGCCTGCGGGTTTAAGAAAGAGCGAGATGGTTAGAATTCGGTCTTACTTTTGATGTGAGTTTTTGTACGGGATCAGCAGTCCAGTTCTTATATGTCAGTGCTGTATATGTTTGAGTGGTTCTACCACGCGATGGGTCTTAGGTAATGCAGTTCAATTTTGTTAAACTTGAGACTGGTTATCGGTAATGCATTTTCGTGCCGTCAATTCTGAAAGGATTTTGTGGTTGAAAGTTTTGTGAATTTTGCCTGGGTTTTTTTTGACGATCTCGCAATCGAATTCTAGTTTAATGGGTCGCGTGGAGAGAGCCCGAAAGGAATTAATTTTTATTGAATTTGCCGTTCGCATCGAAATCTGATAGAACGAACGCAGCCATTGACATAACTCAAAGAATCGAAGCGTCCTAACGGTAGTCGGTTGTGAAGTCTCGAAAGCTAGTGACGTTATTTGGTGTTTTTCGCTATTTTCTGATGATTTTAAACCTGAGCGCGACTTAAAATTATTTCTAATTGTCGTTCAATCCTTTTATATTCCCGTGAAGGTGGAATTTGGCGAATATCAGGACCAATTATTTAAACGTTTATTTATAGCCTTGTGCGAACATTTGTGAAAATTGTGAATGTAAACTTTATCGAAGTGCCAGTTCAAAAAATAAAGAAAAAACTATAATCGGAACCGCAGCCAGCAAGGCACCTCCCGGTAAGGGGTTACTCTTTCTTAAATTAATTAAATTTAAGACCCCAGATTGACAACAATCCGCAAATTGGGGTCTCAAATGCATAGAATCGTACTTTTGAAGCAGCTGGAAAATTTCGCCTTTTGTAAATTTCTTTTAAATTTTTTAAAGGGTAGAAAACATTTCTTTTAATATTTTTCGGATGATTCTGGATGAGAATTCGAAAATATCGTTTGAAAATAAAAACAATTTTTATGACCCATTAAGGACCTAATTTTTCAATTCGTGGATAAATTTATTCAACCTCAGTAAAAATTGAAAAAACTTATATTCTTAGAAAGGGCTCCGCGGGCTGGTTTGGGCTAAATCGACTAGAAATAAAATAAATAAATTATTCTACATTATTCGTCAATTGTTCGCTGAGATATCCGACTTTTTATGAAAAAGGATCCCTTTGTCTTTGATCGTCGATATCTCAGCAACTAATGATCGCACAGTAAATTTAAGGACGATTTCGAAAACTTGAATGAATTCTCTACAAGGACCTGTCATTGGTTTTTAAAGTAAACAATTTTTTTTCTCCTTTGACATTAATTTGAAAAACTGAAAAAAACGACTTTTTGCGTTTTTTTAGAAAACCATCCGCTGATTTACAAATATAGACGGAAAGACTAATACTTTCTGGTTTTGTTACAGCCTACTGTACCCCCAATAACCCTGTAAATTTTCAAATCGGTACTTGAAACTGTTTTCCCGATTTATGAAAGTTTTACAAAAGAATTAATCCATTACTGCGCAAGTTTTTTATCATGGGACAAACTAAAAAATTCGCGATGTTTTTACTAAAAAAGGATCAAGTTTACGAATAAATTTCATATGACAAAAATTTCTTCTTCGCCGAGCCGTCTTCATTTTCTTTGTCAACATGGGTTTTTTCGCTGATCGTCTTCCATAAAGTCTTATCTCTCTGGATTGTTTCGGCGCTAAGGTCGACTTTATGATAGTCCTTTAGCTCTGCCCTCATACGGACAGCGGTTTTAAAAAGCGATCCTTCAAAGCCTGCCGTCGTAAGGACTTGTCTGTCCTTGAATTTGTCTTCCGTTTTCTTCCAAATCATTTCATTCTCTCCGGACCCTCTCTTTTTTCTTCATTAATCGAACGAAAGTTGAATGGCTGCACCCTATTATAGCCGCTATTTAACGCGTGAATGCTATTTTATGTGGACAACTATTCTTCCATATTAATAAACAAAAATTGATTTCTCTGAATAATTGCATTGGTAAATATTTAAATAACATTAAATATTCATGTTAAGACACTGATTTTATCAGTACTTTGTTTATAAATATGGGCAAGAAAAAAAATTTTGTAACGCGCCCATGTACATGGAATAGTGCGTCTTTGGCAAGCACAAATGTCTAATCGCCAAATTGCAAACCAATTGAGATGCTCTTTAAAACTTGTTTATGGAGCAGTAAAAAATTCCAAGTACACGGAACGGTGGAAAGAAAAAGAAAATTCTTTAAAACGTCTAAGCTAACAGATCGACAAATCATCAGAGCTTCAAAAAAGGACTCTAGAAGGAGCTGACATCCAACGCTAAATTTTCAGTGATAACGTAACGGCAGTTTCAGCAAGCACCGTTAGAAGGTGTTTGCTGAGGCTGGGAAGAAACCATTCGTGTCTGCAAACAACCGTAAAAAAGTATCGAATTTGCAAAGCCTCATTTGGCCTGGACAGTAAACCAATGGAAATATGTGTTAGGGAGCGACGAAACAAAAATTAATAGAATGGGTCCAGACGGTAGGAGGTTTGTTCGTCAACCTAAAGCCGCTGCATTTGATTCGAGGTATACTACTCTTGTTGTAAAGTATGGCGGATGATCGAACATCGTTTGCGGCTAGGGGAGATTGGCCTAAAATGAAACACCTTAAGCTTAATTTCGTATATTTTTTTTATTTTTCAACAAAACGTAAAATATTTTTCGACAAAAACAAACATAAACTTAAAATACATACACTGTATAAAAGTAAACATAAAATAAGTCTTTCTTTCCTGTGTAAATATGACTTCTAAAAAGGCCTCAAAATATCATTTTACCCAAGTAAAGATCACGTCGAAGAAAAACTCAATTTTTGGAGTAACTGATATTATAATTGAGTGTTAAGCATAAGTGTAAGTATATTTAACTGTTTAAAAAAGTGCTACTGAAAAAACAAACTTAACCGTGTCTATTCATTGATCTTGTGGGTAAATTGAAATAGTATGTCATTTTGCCCTCAAACGTAGCATTTTGTTTTTTTGTAAAAAATAATATTTCCAACGAACAAAAAAATAACACTTACACTCATACAACCCCTACCAAGAACTATAGTCCTCGCTGATGTCATAAGTTCTTCTCAAGCTCTCCCAGTTTTTTTATACCAACACTTTGATTTCTCTGATAATAATATATTATAGATGACTGAAAATAGGTTTTTAACTACTACTCTAATAAAAACAAAGAGAACTCACTAAAATTTTTACAGCAGCGCTGGTCGATACGTCTGCTTCCATAGATGGACTGCAAAAGACTGAACTAAAGCTAGAACTGGAGATATGTGCAATGTGTCATTTTACCCTAGTATTTCATTTTAGGCTAGTCTCCCCTACTTCTCCTGGAATGGGGTTGGCCCCATTCATAGCATAGCAGGCACTCTGACGAAGAAAAAGTACGTCGACATACTTGAAAACGTAATGCTGTCATGGGCTGAGGAAAATTTGCCTGTGATCTGGACATTCCAACAGGACAACGATCCTAAGCGCGCACACAGCAAAGTATACCAACAACTCTTTTCAAGGCAACTTTATTAGTGTGCTGTAGTTTCCTTCATCTAGTGCGCACCTCAATCCTATTGAATATCTGTGGGACGACGTACAGAAATCAGTTTCTTCAAAAAACTTCAAAAATGTTGACGAACTTTTTACTGCAATTAAATTAGCCTAGGGAAATATACCTGTGGGGAAATGTATGCGACTTAAACTTTCAATGAAGAAGAGGTGCACAGAAATAATATTACAAAAAGGTTTCCTATGATATATTGAAATAAACCAATTTATTCAATGTAAAACAAGTGTTATTAATTAGTTGTCTGGCGAAATTTATGTATTTGAAACATTATGGCAAATAATATAATAATAAGTTTTAATGTATTGTAAGTCAGAGAATGTTCATTTAGCTCCTCTTCGTGCATATGAAACCAGAATATTGAGAATTTTCAATTCAATTAAACATCATATATGTGTTTCTAATTTATTGTCCATATCTGTACGTACTAAAAATCAGTCACAGCAGACTATTTTAATTTAAATAAAGGTTCAAGCACGTAAAGAAGACGCCGCATTTGATTATTATTATTCTTCATATCAGAAGGTACGAAATCAGCTGGAAAATTGCTGAAATTGGCGAAAAATGTAGTTTTTTGATTTTTTTGATCCTGTTGTACCACCTAAAAAAATCTGACAAAATTTTCAGTGATAGTTCTAGAGATAATATAATATAAAACATTTTTCTCGAGGTAACGTTATTTTTTTTAAATGTTTTTGTCGAACTTCAAAACTTTCGAACGCTCGCTCAATTTCGCTCCGAAAAACTCTCAAAAAATCGTGTGGATGCGTACTTATATTACCTGTAACGTCCATTTGGAATTTTTGAAAAATGTTGAATGATCGCGGACATATCCCAAAAAAACTAGCTCTGTTTCACAGCACGACCTAGCGGTGAAAAAGAGTGTTAGAGATCTAAAAATTGGCACAGTAGTACACTGGCGAGCAGCAACTGGTTAGGTACGCCCTAATATTTTCAGTTTTTTAGAAGCCGGATAGGTATAGCGAAATAAATCGATAATGGTTTTATTACTTATGGGAATTCCAATCATAAAATGCAGTTTCGAGAACAATCACACATACGATTGTTTACTTGCATGCATTTATCTTAAATTGTGCATATAAAAGCGGAGCAACTGATTAGGTACATTGCAAAAAAAAAAACTAAAATATCGTGTATTGCTACAATATATTTTAATAATTAATAATTTGTAGCTTTACCATTATTCCTAATGGCTTCAAATAATCTATTTTTTATTGATTGATATAAATTTTTATAAATGGGTGGAGGAATATTCGCTCAAGCTTCTTTTATTGCTTCTTCTAGCATTACATTATTCTCTTATTGCTTGCCATTGCTCTAAATTTTCGTGCACAACCATCCCCAGAGATTTCCTTTGATGTTGACATCGGGCGAAAGTGATGGCTAATCTAAAACTCTGATGTCTTCTACCTCAAACCAGTCTTTAACACAACGAGCAGTATGAATTGGTGCCAGATCTTGTTGAAAAATCCAATCCGTTTCTCCCATTATTTCATCAAAATCCACTGCTGCCGTCCGTAGTAAATCTACGTGTGTTTATGCGGTCTGTCTTCTTCTTAAAATTCGTATCTCCACAGATCCGTTATAGGATATGCCTCCCTATATCATAATTGAACCCGTTCTGCTGTGGTGGCGGGATAAATATTTCGTCTCCTTCCGAATATCATAGAAATAATATGAGAAACCATCAGGACCATCCAAACAGAATCGTTTTTCATCGGAAAAGATAACTATCTTCAACTCTTCATCACAGCTGATGTGGTTTCGAGCAAACTGTAATTGTGCTTGCTGATATCTTCGCGTTAACGCTGGTATTTTCTTTAAACGGAGTTATTGTTGGGCTTTCTTTTATATCTACTGTCCAGACAGTAGCCGAAGTTCCAGCTTGTTTTCCAATTTTCCGTGCACTTAGTGTAGATTTTGACGCTCAACTTCAAAATTCGGTACCGTTTTCTCTCAGTGGTCGCAGCTAAGCTAACTATATAACTATTTCTGCTATTTTCCTTAAGGAATATCTTTCCTGCTTCGAAGTTATTAGTTTTCCAATTTCTTCCATTGACAATTGTTTTTTTTCCCATTATTTAGGATAGTACGTAGTTTTTTCAAAAATAAATTTTCGCAAAAAAAATAATAACACACTCACTGTTCTCAAGTCTAGAGGAAAATTTCCCAGAATTTCAATTTTTCCATTTTCCCGTGCATTTTTTAAGCCCTATACAGGCAAAAAAACATGGCAGTCGCGGGACTGGCCGATGGAAGCTTTGCTTCCTACTAATATTTATAGAAATATTTTTTCAAAGTCAATAAGTGCATATGATATTATTAAAATATTGTGAAAATAAATGAAGTGTATTTTTCTGAGAGAGAGAGAGAGAGAGAGAGAGAGAGAGAGAGACACTGTCACGTTTGTCAGTTTGATTGTCGAGATTGTCATATACGTATATATATACGAATATAGAGAGAAAGAGAGAACGATAATGTGTATAAACTCGAATGACTGTATTATTGTTATTATTTTCGTTACTTTTTTTCGTTACCGTCGGAAATTGTGAACGAATCTCCCGCACAACGTCCCAAAGGAAGCAAAGCTTCAAAAATTATTTTCTAAAAAAGGGCTCCCCCGATTGGTTTTTTTTGCTAAATCTACTCTAAGTAAAATAACTAGATGATTCTAGGTAAAAAGCAGAAAATACTAGAGGAAAAAATGGCAGAATTTCAATTTTTACATTTTCCCGTGTATTTTTTAAACCCTATACAGGCAAAAAAATTATTTTCTAAAAAAGGGCTTCCCGGTTCGGTTTTTTTGGCTAAATCTACTCTAAATAAAATAACTAGATGATTCTAGGCAAAACATAGAAAAGTCTAGAGGAAAAAATCCCAGAATTTCAATTTTTTCCATTTTCCCGTGTATTTTTTAAGCCCTATACAGGCAAAAAAATTATTTTCTAAAAAAGGTCTCCCCGGTTTGGTTTTTTTGGCTAAATCTACTCTAAATAAAATAACTAGATAATTCTAGGCAAAAAACAGAAAAGTCCAGAGGAAAAAACCGCAGAATTTTAATTTTTCCGTAAAATTTACCGTCTAGAGAGCAAAAAAATTACACATTTCCATAATTTGTTTTCTCAGCCCCTTTTTTCGATATTACAACAACATTTTTTCCCAATAAGTTTTATCCTTGTAGATTGAAGAAAAAAAATTTTTATTTAATTTTTGTATTCAGAAATTTGTATAGAGGGCGCTGAAGCCGGCAACTCGAAAATATGCTGGTTATATTGCCCACAGATAATCTCAGGATTGCGATGTCTGAAACAAAAAATTCAAACGGGATTTTAAAAAGGAAGGTCCCTTACCTTGTAATTTAACTACATTTAGTCGAAAAATGCAAAAAAAAAAACAAAAAAATTACAAAATTTTGAAAAAAATTGACTTTTTTTCATATTTTTCTCTTGCCAACATTTTTCTTTTTTAATTTTTGGGCTAAATTGTCGTAAATTACAATAGAGGCAACCTGAACAAACAAAACGCCCCAAGGTTTATTCAAATCGGTTCGGTAGATCCGGAGATTATCTATGGGCAAACTCAAAAAATGTCATTTCAAGAAAAACGCGTTTAAAGCTTAGAGAGTCGGTCGGAGTCCATCCGCGCGCTTTCGCTGTGTAACTTTTTTTCTATTATGAATTTCTCACCAACAATTTAGAAGGTGATTGGAGACTATGAGGAGTCGAAAACAGGAAAAAAATGATTTTTTGTAAATTGTAGACGGTAGTAGTGGCTTAATAAGAGTTAGTAGTTTAGATATTTTTAAAAATATTCAATTAAATATACATTGAAGATGTAAACATTAAATTTTATCATAATTAATATTTTAACGCTTTTTAAAAAAAATTGCCAATGTAGTTCAAAAATTTGAATTACCCCCCTCCCCTCCACAACCACTTTTTACTTTGAGAACCACCCCACGAAAAAAATTCTGGCTACGGCCCTGACATAATGTCAATGAAAAAATGTAAACAGGGAGTATTGTGAATTTCTAAGAAATAAACAGCTAAGAAAATTAGCCCAAAATCCCTTTTTGTTTTAGGTGCAGTTGAATGTTTTTGGTAAAGTTACAAGTAATTCTGAGGGATACAAAATTGTTACGCGTAAAACGCGAGTCCTACAAAGAAATACAAAAAGCAGCATCTTGTTCGAAAGACGATTCAAGGTAGTACCGTTAACATTTCCTGGAATTTCGCTGTATGGAATAAACATAGGGAGGCAGAACAGTGTTTAAGTTTTTTGTGGGATTCACATAGCTTCTGCTAGACAAAGAGAGCTGACAGAAAATTTGTGGAATTTTAAACACACGTTCCATCTCGCCCGTGCCCTCCCACTCTAACTCGTTGAAAGTTTTTTCATCTAACTCTAAAATCGAAAAAGATTCGTTTTCAGAATCAAATCACCTGCCCCTCCAATCCAACCCCTCTTGCGAACGAAGGTCCCGTATTCTAGATTTTTAGCTTTTTGTTCTTTGTGCACTAATACTAGCTTATATACCAATTTTCAGCTAAGGGTCGAGGAAAAACACACAAGTGAAACGCGACCCGCCAATCTTGCACCGATTGCAAACGAATTTTTCCCACTTCTGGGAACCGTCTAACGGTGGGCTGGGCACTGTCTAACGGTTATTGCCTCAGTTCGCCGATCTGCCGCTAGTCCTGGCGAAGCCGAAAAACGATAATGTCAGTACTAGCGTTGCCAGACGTCCCGTATTTCCCGGGACGTCCCGTATTTTAGGCTTAGTTTAAAATGTCCCGGCGGGACTGACTCTGTCCCGTATTCGAACCGTGCTCCGCTCACCGAATTTAACCATAAATTCGCTCGAACTTCCTTTAATCGTAATGTTTACATTATCTTTGACTATTTGATTTTACAGGCTATCTGCTGTCACGATATGATTTTACTGAAAATAATATTCTCTCCAAGGTACTCTTTTTAAACTTTAAAGCTGAAATAAACTACAACAATTTTCAAGAAGCTACGGAACATTTTAAGATAGAAGAAATAAATATGGATTGCTTGTATGAAGAATTCAAAATAATCAGAAAAAGCCTGAATATTGTTAACCCCTTAACCTACGATTTAATTTCCAACAGAGCAGGCCAAATTCAACCATGCAGTAGACAACAAATCGGCCCCAAATTGGGCGCCCTATGATATGCAAAGCATGTGTAACATACAAATGGTTTATAAGTAGATACCGGATTATATGCAAATGCATATTCTGTATTTACCTTTCGGGTCGAATCCAAATCTAAGTCTGATCTGTAAGTTTTTTAAATATTTAATTTAATTATTTATAAAATATAGCTGTGTGCGCATAGGACTAATCACAACACATAAATTAGAAAAAAAACTTTTTGCCCTTCTGTCCTACGAGCACCACACTCTATGTTATAATTTTTGCCCTAAACGACTCACCACGAGTGAGGCCCGATGTTATCGTTTTTGGCCCAATCGAGCAACCACGAGTGAGGCTTGATGTTTTCGTTTTTGGCCCAATCGAGCGACCACGAGTGAGACTCGATGTTGTAGGTTAAGGGGTTAATACAACTTCTGATTGCAAGAGTATGGGAGCGATTGAAACTTGGAAGACAGTCACCAAAGGGTTTTCCAGTACCCAAATCCCTAACATTTTCCGAATTTTATCCTTCGTTTTTAGTATACCTAGTTCAAACTGTTTCGTGGAAAGGGTTTTTTCACAGATGGTACTTAAGTGGACTGATGTAAGTTCAGTTCAGTTCAGTTTATTTTGCGACTTCTTGACAATGAATCTTAGATTACTACAATGAAAACAAGGGAGATGGATACTACGAAACCTATCTACAATGGCTGTCGTTCGGTGACCTAACCGTTGACTGTGTCTTACATGATTCTATGTTACATTACATATTCGCGCATATATGTGAATCTATGTCTGTGTTTCTGTGTACCTAAACTACCTTAAAACTAGATAACAACTTATATACTACAAATAAATAAAGCTCAAAGCCTACGTCTTTGTCTAAGTATAAACGCTTTCTCGCATTGCTGTGGGTATTGCCAACTTAGAATTACTGTGTGTAAATTAAAGATTTAGGAAATTTGAAGATTATGAAGAAATGTTCGCCACTGTCTATAAGTTTGTTAGCTATTGAACCGACTGGGGAATATGGTATAAAGCTCGATAGGGCTAAAATATGATTTAAAGAAGGAGAATTTAATAGATGAATAGAGCATTAGCCTCTGTGATTTAGTTTGTTGACTTTTATGTAAAATTGAGGAATTTGCATAGGAGCACAAAAGAGTTCGGTGGAGGAGTAAGGATGAAGAAAATTGAATGGCGATAAGTAATAGTTATCTCTGATAGATGATGTAATGTTGCGGTCATGTATCTCTCTGAGGGTCTTGTTCGGATGGCGGCTCATTTTACCCAGTTCACTTCGCATTAGTCTTGTCAGGAAGCAATCCAAGGGTTCTATGTTTGCAGTTGTATAGACTTCAGTGTTTGAAAAATATTTTTTAGATTCTACTCTAAATCCTTTGTTTGTGCATATCCTTAAAAGCTTTCTTTCGAAGATGAGAAGACGATTCATTATAGTAGGAGAAATGGTAGCCAGCAAGGGAACGCATATGCTAGTATCGGACGGATGAGTTGTTTGTAAATTAATAATTTTGATTTCACTGAAAGATCATTGTTGCATCTAAGAAGTGGTGCTAATGCGTGTTTGGCTTTAGTTGCTTTCTGTAGGGCTTGGTTCGCATGGTAGTTAAATTTAAGTAGATGATGAAGGTGAACACCAAGATACTTAATGTAGATGCTTGTGTGGATTACGCTACCTTGTAGATTAAGTTGTAGTTTGCGACTTTCACTGGGAGTGTTTCTTTTACCTTTGTTATAAGCATTGCGAAAGCAAATTACTTTGGTTTTGTTCTCGTTGATCCTCAGACCCCAGGTGCTGTAAAATTTTCTCGATAGGTCTATATGTTTAACCACAGTAGCCATTGCTGTGATAGGACTGTCGTTGGTAGAATATATGATGGTGTCATCTGCAAAAAGGATAGCTTCCGAATGATTATCTGGGTATATCCTGAGTTTATGTTGAAAGTCTGATAGAAAAATATTATACAGTTTT